>JASDQU010100459.1:273540-286005 GCA_032191745.1 Picea mariana | reverse complement strand
AATAATATCATAATATCATTGGTAGGCTTTACTTATTTTTGTATACCTTCTACACAACTTACAAATTCTTTTAATCCAAAAAGATTGATTAAAACAATAACCTTCCTATCTAAATCCCATCAAATACGAAAATTTAATCTTTTAATAAAAAAATATTAATAAGTTTTATCTATATTATATGATATAAGTAACTAAAATTATGGAAACATCACATTCTTTTATCTTTAAGTACTTATAGTATAAGAAACTATGTTTGGTCATATAAAGTATTTGGTGGAAGAACTTCTTTAAGTATGAATAGTATAAGAAACCATGTTTGGTGATATAAAGTATTTGGTGGAAAAACTCAAAAATCTTTTATAGGTGGATAAGGTGTATGAGAAGAGGTTAGAATGATTTTATAAAAATATATCATCCTTCTATTCAAGCTTTGGAATATGTATTTTGCATTACAAATGCATGGTTTTTAAGAAAAATATCCATTTAGTCATTAGACACCAACTAATTCAATATCTTCTACTAAATGTATTGAAAGGTTAGCATGAATGTCCATGAAACTTAAAACTTAAAGAGAGTTTCTCCTCCAAGGCGCAAACAATTTTTTTCATCTCTTCTTATATTGATAAAATAGAATCAACAACAATGTTCCTTTAAGCGATCTATATATCAAATTAATATAAAAGACACCATAAAATAGAACCAGGGTTTGAAAGTGTCTGGGCCTTGTTCTGTAGTGCACATACGTCGCAGAGAGCCTTGATCTTCGACACTTTAATTTTAGCAACAGAGACGTTTATTCTGCTGAAAACCTTGTCGATGAAGCTCGGAACGGAGGCATTTGATGATTAAGTAAATTTTGAGTATTTAGGTTCGATCTTCTTATAAGATTTTAACTGGATGGGTGTAAAGATTTCATATTTTGAATCTTTAGGTCTGTACTATTATCGATTTGCACACAAGGTTTTTTCTTAAGAATATTGAGTTGTCTTATCTCATTATCTTCGTGAATATCTAGCTCTTTTAATGAAGAAAATTATGCACTTTCATTATTCTTGAATTGTGAAAATTTGATCCGTAATATGCTAAATTCTTTGTTGTTTGCAACTCCTGATGTTGTATGTCTCCTTTCCTGACACATCAGATGTACCGTGGTCGTTATTTTTCGAAAAGGAAAATTTATGTTTGAAATTCTATGAATGAAGTTTTGGAAAGTATTCCTTTGCAGGTCTAGTCCCAATCCTCTACAACCTTTGCAGTTGGGGTGAAATCTCTTCGTTCGGGACTCAACAGTCACTACTAAAATCTTGGATAAGATGAGCATTTAGATTTATTGAGATTTTCTAGGCAAGGTCCCTTTGGAACTGCATTTGAGCAAAAAAATTACAAGGTTTTTAACTGTTAAATGCCACTGAAAGATGTTAAAATAGTCATATTGCAATTTGTAAGCCCTCCGAAACTTGCGTAATGTTCTTCTATTAATTTACCTAATTTGCGAAGCGATTAGCCTGAAATGCTTTAGTATTTTTGTTAGTTGAATCCTACTTTTTAAGATGTAAAAAGTGTCTTAGTGCATTCCATTAGCCATGCAAAATGTGTTAAATGTATCGTGTTTATTCATTTTTTGAAGTGAAATTCAAGTCTGGGTTCATTCAGCCATGTTCAAGGGGATTCGCCACAAAATCCTCATATAGAGGTTTGTTTTGCCCTGCTTTAAGAAGTTGGCCACGACAATATCTGAAATAGATGTATTTATATCTTTTGAGGTCTAGAACATAGTGGATTGCTTGGAGAACAGTTCTCTGGCCCTTAGTATGGGGCCCTGCTTGTCCACCTGCGATGGAGTTGCTCATACCTTGCCATGAGATAACATGTAGAAAAAAAAGGCCTTAGAAGCTTTAGAAACGAGGGAAAAGAAGGATGAGCATCTGGCTTGTATTCCCCGTAGAATGTGTGTAAACGGTTCGAGTGATATTGCATCAATTTACTCAAAGCAAGGGAAGAAGGGAGTCAACCAAGATTGCATGGTTGTTTGGGAGGTATTTGGCTATAATTTCCACTCGTTTTATACTCTTGGATGTACAATTCAAATAATTCTTTCAGTTAAGAAATTAAATGAAGAAAAATAGTTTCACAATCATTAAGAATGTCTATTTCACTGGTTGAGTGATATATGTTTGTGTCATGACCCTGTAAAAACATGTACACAATTTGGGTATATTTCACATGTTGGGGTTTTAAGAACTATTGGGCTTCTTCTTCATCATTGTATGTGCTTATCGTAATTACAGGATTTTGGATCTCGTGAAGATACAATCTTCGGTGTTTTTGATGGACAGGGTCCATATGGACATTTGGTGTCAAGAAGAGTCGGAGACTCATTATCTTCAACTCTAATAAATCAATGGCACGAGCTTATTTCAGAGGAATATAACTTTTCCAAGGGGAGCCTGTCCGAGGATCACGATGAAGAGAGCAAAAGCAAATGAAAATATGATTATGGTTCTTGCAAGGATGAATCACAAATTTTCTCCATATGGAAGGAGTCACATCCGAGAGCTTTTAAAGTTATGGATAAAGAGCTTAAATTGTATCCTACTTTGGATTGCTTTTGCAGTTGAACAACTGTTGTAACCGTTGTTAAGCATGTAAGACATTAGTCAGTTGAATAATCATCAAATAGAACATACATTAGATTGAATAATCATCAAATAGAACATACAATTTACAAGGCCATGCCGACTTATAGAAAAATTAAAAATATTATCAATCTAATGTCAACCACATGAGAATTTAGCAAAGAACAATGCCATTGGATTAGTAAACAATTTCTTTTGTTTATGGAGTTTGAGAATCTTTTTCCCCGTCCAGATTTTGAAGGTTTTCAGAGTATCCACAATTGTTTTCAGCAATTGCTTTGACAATTTAAGTTCTATGATGATTTTCTTCGACAATTTAAGTTCTACGGTGATAAAGTTTGTAAAAAGTTAAATCTGATTAATAGATTGAAGAAATACTTGTCTTTATGCCATCTCCAGGTTTGTATTGCAATTGTTGTTTGATTTGTGATTATCCCAACCCATGCCCTCATTGCAATAGTTGTAGTCCCTATTCTAGTTGCTTTTCCAATTAATTTTATCAAGGAATCACCATTCGAGTCTATGAATTCAGTGCATAGATAAAGTGTAAACATGATGGTCATAAATGGGATCGCTCAAATGATAAAGGAAGTGGAAATAGAGCGTTCCGCTTAGAGTGGGAAGGTGAAGTAGACAAATATACAATTTGGACAGAGAACGACCATCTCTATGGTTTCTTCCATTTTTTCTAAGCTCCCCGAGTTTAGAGCTACTGCCCACTGCTTGAGAGTTATTTTAAAACAACTGGTATGAGGATCCGTCTCCGATCATGCAGGTTTGTTGTTGCAGAGGAACTGCGCGAAAAGTGTGAGAGCCAGGATTTGAGCAGTGGTCCATCTCTCCTAGACAAGATTTCAACAACGATCCATCTCTCCTTGTGTAGACAAGAACAACCATCCATCTCTTGCAACATCCTTGTGTAGACAATGCACAAGAGTAGATGAAGTTTTAAAAATATTGTATAAACAAGAGAAGCCATCCATCTCTTGCCAACATCCTTGTGTAGTCAAGAGTCATGAATTTATAAAAATCGACAGAGGTGAAGGCAGTGAAGTTATAAAAATTACGAAGGCGGTGAAGTTATAAAAATTGACAGAGGAAGAGGCGGTGGGGGTACAAATTTCGAGGAGGAATCGCTGGTGGGTTGAGCAGAACCATGTTTCCTCTTAGATTATCGGGCTTATGCAGAAATCAACAAGAGGGGCTTATGCAGAGGCGGTAGGGTACAAATCTCGTGGAGGAATCGCTGGTGGGTTGAGCGGAACCATGTTTCCTCTTGGATTATCGGGCTTATGCAGAAATCAACAAGAGGGGCTTATGCATAAATCAACAAGAGAGACAAATTTCGAGGAGAACAACTGGCTGATTGCACTGCATACGTTTTGTCCATTCATAGATTATGGACAAAATGCTTAAAGGAACCTCCCCTTAAAGAAACGTCTTTGACATAATAAAACTAGCATACTCTCTAAACTAGAGAATGAGAATGCCGAAGTAATAAAAGTAAAATAAATAAAACTAATAAATAAAATTTTCAAATTTTAAGAAGGTATAATACATGAAACCTCTATCCTTAAATCATAATCCAATTAATGTAAAATATTGTTATTCCAAGTTATGACACATAATATTATTTTAATTTTATGAACTTGGTTTCATTTTTTTAAAACCTTTAAAAGATATTAAAAATCCTTTTTTATATAAATCTTAATCATATTAATTATGAATCCATAATTTAAATTATTCTATGATCATTTTCAATATATTTAAATTTCTTGTCTATAAATTTAAATATCTTTATGTAATCATGAATAATTTTGATTTATTCTTGGGGAGTGCGGCTAGGGTTCTACCCTAGCCGCCGCTCTGCATCGTCTGCACAGAGCTTGGAGCTCGTGGATGCAACGCTTGGAGTGGAGGCAGCCTGGAAGTGCTGCTGCGTGTGGTTCATGGGTTTTTTTTTCTGCTCTAGAAACGTTTCTTGCCACATTTCTGAAGCTTTTGAAGCTCCTTTTGCTGGTTCTTGGGACGGTTAGGGTTTCTTCCTTGCGTATCCCTCTATGCCATTTTCCTCATCTAGACAACGTTCCTCTGCCTAGGTTTTGGCTGACGATAGCTGCGTATTTCGCTGGTAGCTCTGTCCTGGTGGGCGGTTGTCTCTTTTGCACAGAGTTTTTGGTCCAGTCTGCGACGGATCTGGTTTATTTTCGGGTGGATTTGGATTTCGCCTCTCCGTCTTCATCTTGATCTGATTAGGGGTTTCCTTGGTGGCTGTTTCTCGGTGGTTTGATGGCCAGTTACTGGGTCTTTGTAACTAGGATCTGATGCTTTTCATATCGGTTGCTGGGTTTTTCTGCTTCTTTTTGGAGGTTGGGTTAGAGCTTTGAGGTCCACTATTGGGCGTGCAGTGCTTGCACTTTGAGGTCCATCTTCGGGCGTGCAACTTTTGAACTAATTTCTTGTAGATGCAAGGTTTTCCCAGTCTATTTTAACTTGTTTTGTAACTTTGTTTAGCGGCTTATTAGCTAGATCTGGGCCCTCTCGAGCCTCTTTTAATTTTGCTCTTTTTTACCCTTGTTGGGAGAAGTTCTTCAGACACTAGTTAAATGTAATTTGGTTCTTATTTGTCATTCCCTTTCTAGTTACTATATACTTGGCTATTTCCTAATAGTCAGTATATACTTGCAAATGTAATTTTGTACTTACTTAATGAAATTATGAATTTTTTTTTTGTGGAAAAAAATTTCTGATTTATTCTTGATAAGGATTGAATATCTAAGCTTAATACAAGTTTGTAATGTATATAGACTCAAAAATATTCTTGTATGACTTAAAGTGATTACAGTTTATTCTTCTTTATAAATCTAAATATATATTTATACATCTATATTGTTTATACATCTAAATATTATTGTTTCTGCATTGTTCTTTTATGATGCATGTTTTACACTCAATATACACATAAATATCATTTTGTCTCAATCAAAATTATTTGTTTGYGATGCATGTTTTTCATTGTTTATAAATTCAAACTATGTAATTTGGTTAGTTTACGTTCCTTTCATTTGGCTACCAATCAACATTAATTTAACTTAATGRATGGAGCATCTTAGATTGGATTCACTTAGTTTAATGCAAAATATTATTATCACAATTTATGATGTAAAAGATGACAAAGTTTTCAATAATATCATAATATCATTCGCATGCTTTACTTATTTTTGTATACCTTCTACACAACTTACAAATTCTTTTAATCCTCAAAAAGATTGATTAAAATAATAACCTTCCTATCTAAATCCCATCAAACACGAAAATTTAATCTTTTAATAAAAAAAATTAAGAAGTTCTATCTATATTATATGATATAAGTAACTAAAATTATGGAAACATCACATTCTTTTATCTTTAAGTACTTATAGTATAAGAAACAATTTTAAATTAATCTACTATTAAGGTCTACTTTCACAACCTTTTTCACAATTATTGGAGCCCGTTTAACCATACAATGGAAAGAAACTAAAACAAATAATTAAATATATAATTGGAGAACCATTAGCTTCTCAATAGTTATGCAATCCAACATTGTGCGCATGTTTATCTAAATGCTTCAAGTGGAAATTTCCCAATCTTTCATATACTACTACTAAAATTATGTATATTTATAAAATATAATAGCCGAGATTAACCCTACAATCTTTCCCATTAAATTTATTAGTAAAATTCCAAGTGCCAAAATTATAACATATGATGGTCCTTTGTTGAGTTTTTCATCCCATGCTTTGTTTTCCACCAAAACATTATAATTAAATTCCTTTTTATTAATGTTGAAATTATTCTAATAATTTTTTTTCACATGCCATGTGGAAATAAAACATTTCTCAACTTGTATGTCAACACAATTAACAAGCCACAATTATGAAGCAATCATAAATCTCTTTTTGCAACATTCATGTAACATAATACAATGACCTATTTTTGACTCTCTATGTATATGCACCACATGTTTGGTTCATAATAGTCTCAAACACTACATGGTTAAAATTTGATTTTCATTCTAAATGAATTATGCTAAAGAAATTAAATAAACAATACAAATAACTAATTCATCAAAGTGGGATTTTATATCCTCGTCCCCTAGATTAACACCATCTCCTTGTCATCCAAAAATTTGGGGATGGCCTCACCTCATGAGTTTCTCATATTTCGTAGATTAACACCATCTCCTTGTCATCCAAAAATTTGGGGATGGCCTCACCTCATGAGTTTCTCATATTTCCAATTTTCTATGTAGCATCATCTATACTATACTAGTTTCATTGAACCTTAGCGTAGTCCATGTTTTAGTTCAATGGATGTAAGGATCAACTACATAAGATCATGGGTGATTCTATATGTATGGCTCTTGATTCATGCATCTATAATGCATTTTAGATCCAGRGAACATGTAAGGTATTATTTACATACTTTTCAAAACAAAAACATGAATGTAAATGATCAAAATTAATACATATGTAATTGGGGACTAACTATTTATTATTCCTTTCATTTTTTTTTTTTCAAAATAATCTTAATACATAAAATTGCATACCATTGTATATTCAATATATATGACTTTTTATTTGTTAAGATAAACTTTGTTATCTTCATTGGATTATGTCATACATTAATGAACCCCACAATCCAAATAGGAGTCCAGAAATATTGTAGATTCTACAATGACATATATACAATATAGTTATGATATTATGGTCTCAAAAGTTAAATATTTAATTGGATTTTGATACATTGTGTAAAGGTGTATTGAAGATTAAGTACTATCTATCCACATCCAAAAGGAGTTTGTGAAAAATAATCGACCTATAATCAATACCATTGATATTGTTATGTTTCATTGTAGTAAAGGTTATATAATAATATCACTCAATCTTGCAACAATGATATGAATCACCCTATTACTACATGATTGATTTAGGCATTATAAGTACTTATAGTTTTAGTAAGAACTATGATAGCATATGATGAATTTCAAACAGTTTTTATTCAAAAGATTGTAACATGAAGTCCAACTACCAWCTCTTGTTTCTCATGGTCCTTAAATTGACAACTCTTTATTAATYCATTAGACAACCTTATATTGATTCTAATTTAACAAATAGAGTTTGCTTCATTTTGTTTATGAAACTCAAATAAGGTTCTTCATATACATTCTATTTAGTTATATGAAGAAACTCTACAAGATACTTATTCATAGTTTATTAATGTAATTTGTTTTAAATTATTTGTAATAATGTATGCTCTTTAAAATGGAYGATTCTAGACAATTAATCAACTATCTATTTTTAAGGTCACGGCCAAACCAGACACCATATTGGTGTATGAGACCCCTTCCGCCCAACGATTAGACTGGTAAAGTCTACAGAGCTATACATACCCTGCCCCCCTCTGGATTTGAACTTGTGACCTCTTGGGAGGAAGCACACTTCTTAACCATTAAGCCCACTCAGGATGTATATCATATCATCATATCATTATTACAAGCTATATATTTTTATTTTTTGTCCCACATCAATACTTTCATCTAAATGGATATCAACTTTCACGCCCTTAGAAATGACAATTGCGTATAAACAATTTAAGAAAGAGTTTATTAGATGCACTATATGAGTTAATTCCAAATTAATTAAATCAATATCACTCACCTAACATATTGTTTGAAGATATCAAGTTCATAATCAATCAAACAAATACCATGAGTTCAGGTTTGTCATCACTTTATTGAATGCATCCTTTATCTATGTAATTATATCTTCAACTCACGTACCTTGATGCACCCATTCAATAATACGCCTTAAAATCCAGTGTCGTTCCAAGAACAAGATCTATTAGAAAATAAGTTTCCTACTCAGAGGAAGCTTAATAAACCTATTCAAAGACACATGCACAATTTTGAAAACTTTCATGTATGTCGAAAACTTTGATATGATATATAGTAGGATCATTGCATAGGGTTAATGGTACATGTACCATAAAGTCGAGAATGTTTTCATACACACCTTTTCATTTGCAAAGTTGTTATTAATGGAAGGGATATTGACCATACTGAGTCAGAATCCCTTTTCCATCCACAAAAAATATTATTCTCCTAAGATATCTACTTTTACTCTTTGTAGTGTTATCTAATCAAGTCTCATAAGAGTATCATAAGATCCCCAACAAATATCATGGATATCTATGCATACGATAAATCCATTTAATTCTAGCTTGCAGTTGGGCATGATTTCCTTGTAATAATTCATCACCCACTAAATATCTTTGTGGAATTTAAAGGAAAAAAGTTATCTTCCCACTTGTAGAATATCTTCAGATCATTAAAAACACTCTCCCAAACTATAAAAGACAACATATTCTAGATTCAACTTCTAGTGAATACAATGGAAATAGTGCAAGATGCTTCCTAATACTTTGATTCTTGAGCACCCACCGTTTATTAAGAGGTGGGACATCATGTCATAGTTATGGCACTTAACCTCCTAGATTGACCTAAAAACCATGATGGATTTTGTTTGAACAATGGCCCCTTTGAGGAGGTGAGAACTCTAGTGGGTGTAATAACAAATGGCCCCTTCGAGGAGGTGACAACTGTAGTGGGTGTAATAACAACACTCTAATTTCTTAGATGCAACAAGCTCCCTTAGACTTTGAGCCAATATTATTAGTACTCATGCATTAACTTCCAAATGACATATCTCCCTTCATTCTAGCATGATTTACAAGATTCAAAAGTTGAAGTTGTATACTCAAGGTATTCAATTCTTATTGATAGTTCATGCATTAATTCAACCTCTATCATGCCCACTATCAACACTAGATATGACATGATTATTTCACTGATGTGCGCAACTGCTTTGACCCACAATAAAAAATTTACTCCTAACTACCTAAAGATTGCTCCAAATTGAGTGATTTGAATTCCATATGAAACTAAAAAAAATAGATCTTTCTATCCACACATGAATTTTGACTCAAAACTTCATTTCTTTTATCAAAATCAACCTACAACATACAAAAATAATTTTTTTTCTTACAACAACATTGTTGCAAAATAGATGAGAACTTTGCAAAAGAAATAAGGAGCTTGGGGGACTCTTCAAATATTCCCTAAATTCCTTGTTAAATTTGCCTAAAAACATTGCATAGCATTTAAAAAAGCCTTAACATTTTTACTATTTAGGCTATTTTTCAAATAATCCTATTGTATTCCTATCAAAGTTTTCGACATACATGAAAATAAGATGTTGCACAAAACATGTATATAGAATTTTTTTGCAGTCACCCAAAGAACAACACTAGCAAAATCATCAAAATTACATAGATCAAAACATATACATATTTCTCATTAATTTTAGTTCTTTTACTTTTTTTGGGACTAATTTTATTTAATTTAAACTATATTATAAAATATAACCATTTTTTTTAACCAGTGTCAAAATAAAAAAGAGAGTTAAATAGACCATTTAAAAATATTAAAAATAGGAAGGGAAAAAAACAACTCAAAAAATCGTTATTAGTTTAAAAAAAACATAGAAAAATCCCCCAAAAAGGAAAATATAAAAAAACAACATTTAAATTAAAAAGTACATAGCCCAAAGGGGTTGCATCCAATGGTGGAAATCGATGAGTTTTTCACTGTTGGGAAATGTTCAATTCTCGTGAGGGCTTTACCTGGAGCCATGGGGGTACCTTGAGGTAGTGGTCAAACGTGTGGTTGCACCCAAAGATACTATATTAAATGGTAGCGTGACCCGTGCACACATAAGTGGATCAAATCCCACCCTCATGTCCTCCAAATTAAAAATCCCAAAGGGGTTGGATTCAATGGTGGAAAGCGAGGAGTTTTTCACCATTGGGCAAGGTTTTCCCGTGAGGGATTTACCTGGAGCCATGGGGGCACCTTGAAGTAGTGGTCGAACGTGTGGTTGCACCCAGAGATACTATAGTAAATGGTATCGTGACCCGTGCACACATAAGTGGATCAAATCCCACCCCCATGTCCTCCAAATAAAATTCCAAAGGGGTTGGATCCAATGGTGGAAAGCGAGGAGTTTTTCACCATTGGGCAAGGTTCAATTCTCATGAGGGATTTACCTGGAGCCATGGGGCACCTTAAGGTAATGGTCGAACATGTGGTTTCACCCATAGATACTATATTAAATGGTATCGTGACCCGTGCACACATAAGTGGATCAAAGCCCACCCCCATGTCCTAAAAAAAAAAGGCCCATAGGGGTGTAGACCGACTGGCAAGTGCCGTGTAAATGGAAGGAAATATGTAAAGGAGGTCTCAAGTTCGATTCTCACCCCGATTTACCCGTGCCCCATCCTTGTGGGCTGTGTGGACGCACCTAGAGGTTATATTGGTAGCAGATGGGAATTGATCCCGTGTCATGCGAGTACGAGAATCGCCAAAGTTACTGATTCTGCCAGTACAAATTAAAAAAAGAAGAAAGAAAAACACCCACCTCACTCATGCCCTCTTTGAGATCACCCCCTCATGCCCTCCCCCCACCTTATACCTCACATCTCTTCCTATATTCTCACCCTTCCACCTCCCTTCTTCCTGACCTTTTCTATTCCACCCTCAGTCCTCCCCATCTTTCCCTCAACCACCTCTTTCTCTCGTCCATCGAGCCACGTGCTCTTGCAGCTAGCTATGGCCTCCCCCCTCGTTGTGACCTCCCTCCTGCTCATAAATATGCTTACATGTGAGTTGGGGGAAGGCCATATAAAAATACAAGAGAGGGAACAATGATAAAGGGGTTTTCATCCACCCTTCGACCCGAGCTACAAATTTGTAAGTGGTGGGGAGCGAGGAGCAGGGAGAGGGGGGATAAAAAATTCCCTTTGAATTGATTTACAACTTGAATTTGAGTTGTATCTCAAGTCGAAGGGAGGCTATGATTGGGTGGTGAAGGGGGTCGTAGCCTCCATCTAACTTGAGCCACAACTTGATTTCGAGTTGTATCTTATATCAGAGAGGTTGCAACCCCCTATGCCAACTTGTCTGCTCTTAGTGTTGATTGTGACCTCCCCTTTGCTTCCCCATGTATATATATGAGTTGGGGGAAATGAGGGGGAGGTAAACTGACAATGGGAGTGGGCAGGTCGATAAAGGGGGTTGTATCCTCCCTCCAATTTGAGCTACAACTCAAATTCAAGCTAAAGCTCAAGTTGGAGAGAGTTTGTAACCCCCTTTGTCGCTTGTTTGTAGCCTCCCTCTAACTTAAGCTCTCTTGAAATTGAGTTATAGCTCAAGTTAGAGGGAGGTTACGACACCCTTCATTGCCCGGTCACAACATCCCTCCGTCTTGAGCTACAAATCAAAATCAAGCTATAGCTCAAGTCAAAGGGAGGTTGCAACTCCCTTAGCCACCCTCTCCTTCCCCCTTTGTTGGACAACTTGCTCTTTCCACTAGTTGTGGCCTTGCTCTCAATGCCTCACTCGTATAAGATCTATAGATATGAGAATAGAGGGAGCGACTGTATTGGCTAAGGGGGGTAAGCAAGGACACTAGCAATAGTGAGGGTGTGGGTCAATGGAGGAGGGTGCCAAGGGCCAAGGGAGGGACAAGGATAATTGAGAGGCAAGTGAGATAGAAGGGAAAGAGGAAGGGGAGAGGGGTGAGGTGGAGGGTGAAAGTGAGGTTTATAGTATTTTTGTGTTTATATTTGAAAAACATTTGTTATTTGAATTTTAATATTTTAAAATTTTGATCTCTTAAATGTTGTTTTTAAATTTTTGGTAACATTGTTTATAGTGACTTGCAAT
>JASDQU010100459.1:231269-251484 GCA_032191745.1 Picea mariana | reverse complement strand
AGAATGCCGAAGTAATAAAAGTAAAATAAATAAAATTAATAAATAAAATTTTCAAATTTTAAGAAGGTATAATACATGAAACCTGTATCCCTAAACCATAATCCAACTAATGTAAAATATTGTTATTCCAAGTTATTATGATACATAATATTATTTTAATTTTATGAATTTAGTTTCATTTTTTTAAAACCTTTAAAAGATACTAAAAATATTTTTTTATATAAATCTTAATCATATTAATTATGAATCCATAATTTAAATTATTCTATGATCATTTTCAACATATTTAAATTTCTTGTCTATAAATTTAAATATCTTTATGTAATCATGAATAATTCTGATTTATTTTTGGGGAGCGCAGCTAGGGTTCTACCCTAGCCGCCGCTCTGCACCATTCTTCCCGTCGATGTAGTCTGCACAGAGTTCGGAGCTCGAGGATGCAACACTTGGAGTGGAGGCAGCCTGGAAGTGCTGCTGCGTGTGGTTAAGGGTTTTTTTTTTCCGCTCCATAAACGTTTCTTGCCACATTTCTGAAGCTTCCGAAGCTCTTTTCGCTGGTTCGTGGGACGATTAGGGTTTCTTCCTTCCGTATCCCTCTTTGCTATTTTCCTCATTCGAACAACGTTCCTCTACCTAGGTTTTGGCTGACGGTAGCTGCGTATGTCGCTGGTAGCTCTGCCCTGGTGGGCGGTTGTCTCTTTTCCATAGAGTTTTTGGTCCAGTCTGCGACGGATCTGGTTTATTTTCGGGTGGATCTGGATTTCGCCTCTCCGTCTTCATCTTGATCCGATTAGGGGTTTCCTTGGTGGCTGTTTCTCGGTGGTTTGATGGCCAGGTACTAGGTCTTTGGACCCGAGATCTGATGTTTTTCATATAGGTTGCTGGGTTTTTCTACTTCTTTTTGGAGGTTGGGTCAGAGCTTTGAGGTCCACTATTGGGCGTGTAGTGATTTCACTTTGAGGTTCATCTTCGGGCGTGCATCTTTTGAACTAATTTTTTGTAGATGCAGAGTTTTCCTAGTCTATTTTGTCTTGTTTTGTAACTTTGTTTAGCGACTTATTAGCTAGATCTGGGCCCTCTCGGGCCTCTTTTAATTCTGCTCTTTTTTACCCTTGTTGGGGAAAGTGCTTCAGACACTAGTTAAATGTAATTTGGTTCTTATTTGTCGTTCCCTTTATAGTTACTATATACTTGGCTATTTCCTAATAGTCAATATATATTTGCGAATGTAATTTTGTACTTCCTTAATGAAATTACGAATTTTTTTCTGTGGATATTTTTTTTTGATTTATTCTTGATAAGGATAGAATATCTAAGCTTAATACAAGTTTGTAATGTATATAGACTCAAAAATATTCTTGTATGACTTAAAGTGATTACAGTTTATTCTTCTTTATAAATCTAAATATATATTTATACATCTATATTGTTTATACATCTAAATATTATTGTTTCTGCATTGTTCTTTTATGATGCATGTTTTACACTCAATATACACATAAATATCATTTTGTCTCAATCAAAATTGTTTGTTTGTGATGCATGTTTTTCATTGTTTATAAATTCAAACTATGTAATTTGGTTAGATTATGTTCCTTTCATTTGGCTACCAATCAACATTAATTTAACTTAATGGATGGAGCATCTTAGATTGGATTCACTTAGTTTAATGTAAAATATTATTATCACAATTTATGATGTAAAAGATGACAAAGTTCTCAATAATATCATAATATCATTCGTAGGCTTTACTTATTTTTGTATACCTTCTACACAACTTACAAATTCTTTTAATCCTCAAAAAGATTGATTAAAATAATAACCTTCCTATCTAAATCCCATCAAATACGAAAATTTAATCTTTTAATAAAAAAATATTAATAAGTTCTATCTATATTATATGATATAAGTAACTAAAATTATGGAAACATCACATTATTTTATCTTTAAGTAGTTATAGTATAAGAAACTATGTTTGGTCATATAAAGTATTTGGTGGAAGAACTTCTTTAAGTATGAATAGTATAAGAAACCATGTTTAGTGATATAAAGTATTTGGTGGAAAAACTCAAAAATCTTTGTCAACCTCTTCTCATACACCTTATCCACCTATAAATGATGTCCTTAACATATATTGGAGGGTATAAGTGTAATGTATCAACATGTCTTTAACATATATTGGAGGGTATACGTGTAATGGATCAAAATGTCTTTTAAACTCTAGGAATCTTGAAGTTACATGATATTGATCTAATATTCATTCTTTTAATTCACATTAGTGTAATATTTTTTAGGGGAAATCCAGAAAATAATGTTTTTTCTCAAATATTTTTTTAAAAATATCTTAATTTCTTCATGTCCTTTTTTTCTTTTTCATATAAGTTCACATAATATTTTGTTGCATCAAAATTATATAACAATGATTTGTTTTCTCTCTCTCATTAGTATTTGTCTATCAACAATTTTCCTATAAAAAAAATATTATCAAATCATGTAAAGCATGAAAAAAGTCTACTATAAAATATTTTGGTCATGTATAATCTATTTATTGAAAAATAATGATTATTTTTTGACTTAAAGTAAGATGATAAAACATTTTGGTCATATATAATGTATTCATTGGGAAATAATCATTTTATGATTATTCTTTGTCTTGTGATAAGTTTCCATTTGTCTTTAAAAAAAATTCTCTTCTGTTTTGTACCATGTTTTTGGTTTTTATATAAGTAGTGCATTAACATTAAACATGTTGTGAATTTATGTACTAATTTGCAAATTAGAATGATTTTATAAAAATATATCATCCTTCTATTCAAGCTTTGGAATATGTATTTTGCATTAGACATTAGACATATCCATTTAGTCATTAGTCATTAGACACCAAATATCCATTTAGTCATTAGACACCAACTAATTCAATATCTTCTACTAAATGTATTGGAAGGTTAGCATGAATGTCCATGAAACTTAAAACTTAAAGAGAGTTTTTCCTCCAAGGTGCAAACAATTTTTTTCATCTCTTCTTATATTGATAAAATAGAATCAACAACAATGTTCCTTTAAGTGATCTATATATCAAATTAATATAAAAGACACCATAAAATAGAACCAGGGTTTGAAAGTGTCCGGGCCTTGTTCTGTAGTGCACATACGTCGCGGAGAGTCTTGATCTTCGACACTTTAATTTTAGCAACATAGACGTTTATTTTGGTGAAAACCTTGTCGATGAAGCTCGGAATGGAGGCATTTGATGATTCAGTAAATTTTGAGTATTTAGGTTCGATCTTTTTATAAGATTTTAACTGGATGGGTGTAAAGATTTCATATTTTGAATCTTTAGGTCTGCACTATTATCGATTTGCACGCAAGGTTTTGTCTTAAGAATATTTAGTTGTCTTATCTCATTATCTTCGTGAATATCTAGCTCTTTTAATGAAGAAAGTTATGCACTTTCATTATTCTTGAATTCTGAAAATTTGATCCGTAATATGCTAAATTCTTCGTTGTTTGCAACTCCTGATGTCGTATGTCTCCTTTCCTGACACATCGGATGTACCGTGGTCGTTATTTTTCGAAAAGGAAAATTTATGTTTGAAATTCTATGAATGAAGTTTTCGAAAGTATTCCTTTGCAGGTCTAGTCCCAATCCTCTACAACCTTTGCAGTTGGGGTGCAATCTCTTCGGTCGGGACTCGACAGTCACTACTAAAATCTTGGATAAGATGAACATTTAGATTTATTGAGATTTTCTAGGCAAGGTCCCTTTGGAACTGCATTTGAGAAAAAAAATTACAAGGTTTTTAATTGTTAAATGCCACCAAAAGATGTTAAAATAGTCATATTGCAATCTGTAAGCCCTTCGAAACTTGCGTAATGTTCTTCTATTAATTTACTTAATTTGCGAAGCGATTAGCCTGAAATGCTTTAGTATTTTTGATAGTTGAATCCTACTTTTTAAGATGTAAAAAGTGTCTTAGTGCATTCCATTAGCCATGCAAAATGTGTTAAATGTATCGTGTTTATTCATTTTTTGAAGTGAAATTCAAGTCTGGGTTCATTCAACCATGCTCAAGGGGATTCGCCACAAAATCCTCATATAGACGTTTGTTTTGCCCTGCTTTAAGAAGTTGGCCACAACAATATCCGAAATAGATGTATTTATATCTTTTGAGGTCTAGAACACAGTGGATTGCTTGGAGAACAGTTCTCTGGCCCTCAGTATGGGGCCCTGCTTGTCCACATGCGATGGAGTTGCTCATACCTTGCCATGAGATAACCTATAGAAAAAAAAGGCCTTAGAAGCTTTAGAAACGAAGGAAAATAAGGATGAACATCTGGTTTGTATTCCCCGTAGAATGTGTGTAAACAGATCGAGTGATATTGCATCAGTTTACTCACAGCAAGGGAAGAAGGGAGTCAACCAGAATTGCATGGTTGTTTGGGAGGTATTTGGCTATAATTTCCACTCGTTTTATACTCTTGGATGTACAATTCAAATAATTCTTTCACTTAAGAAATTAAATGAAGAAAAATAGTTTCACAATCATTAAGAATGTCTATTTCACTGGTTGAGTAATATATGTTTGTGTCATGACCCTGTAAAAACATGTAAACAATTTGGGTATATTTCACATGTTGGGTTTTAAGAACTATTGGGCTTCTTCTTCATCATTGTATGTGCTTATCGTAATTACAGGGTTTTGGATCTCGTGAAGATACAATCTTCTGTGGTGTTTTTGATGGATGTTTTTTATGGACAGGGTCCATATGGACATTTGGTGTCAAGAAGAGTCAGAGACTCATTATCTTCAACTCTAATAGATCAATGGCACGAGCTTATTTAAGAGGAATATAACTTTTCCAAGGGGAGCCTGTCCGAGGATCATGATGAAGAGAGCGAAAACAAATGAAAATATGATTATGGTTCTTGCAAGGATGAATCACAAATGTTCGCCATATGGAAGGAGTCACATCCAAGAGCTTTTAAAGTTATGGATAAAGAGCTTAAATTGCATCCTACTTTGGATTGCTTTTGCAGTTGAACAACTGTTGTAACCATTGTTAAGCATGTAAGACATTAGTCAGTTGAATAATCATCAAATAGAACATACATTTTATTGCATTAATGGATTTTGATCTCAAGAACGGCTTTTTTTGTTAATATTGTGTCGTTGATAAAGGGGTACTTATATCTCCTGTGTGGAAATCGAGAATAAAAAAACTAAATCCACTATAATAATGGATTTCCCATAAATAACTCTTTGAAAACACATAGTTAGTTCCATTCTACTTATCCTTTGGCATTTCCGCTAAAGGTGTCCAAAAAAGAGAGAGGAGAAAAAAAAGGTAGATCGACCAGCGTAATAGAAAGTTAAATGAATCTCTTTCCTTTCTCCATTTCCTCTTCATGATGCAACATAACGATTGACTTCAGTATAACTCCAAAATCAATCTTTGTTACATGTATGCAATTAAGCATTGTTTCACATTCATCTTCAAGCTCCATGGGAGCAATCTTCACTACAATACAACTCAGGGATGATTGAATATAAAGCTATTTCGTAAAACAGCGAGCCAACGCCCTTCTTTACACATCCAAACAAAATCAAACTCAAAACTAACTATTTATAAGTGGATATAGACTTTTAACCCAACTCTTTATAATTGAATATAAATTCTGAACTCAATGATAGCACATTGGCATACTAAATTCTAAGGCAGGCAAGGTACTTAATGTTAAATTATAGTTATGGGCAAACAAGCATGTTAAACTATAGTTATGGGCAAAAATGCAGGGATATTGAATTCAAGACCAACTTGTACAGGCTGTTAAATTATAATTATGGGTAAATATGGAGGGATATTGAATTCAAGACCAACTTGTACAGGCTGTTAAATTATAATTATGGGTAAACATGGAGGGATATTAAATTCTAGACCAACTTGTACAGGCTGTCAAATTTATTCAAAAGTTTTTTATTGGAAAAAAAATCATTTAAAAGAAATAAAGAATCCCCATCCATAAATCTGAAAAGAAAATTCAGCTTACAGATGTGCAGGTAGCTGCCATGGAGGGCACTGCAAACGGACACGCAGTGCCTGCAATCTTTCCAACCTAACACAAAAAAACCGCTTGTATGGACGGCTCCAACATCCCCAATTTTCACGGGAATTCAAGATTCACCAAACAAATAATGGGTGACTGTTCTGCACCTTCACCATACCTTCTCGTCTGCTTACATGTAAGTAGCAGTCGAATCTGATTGTATCAGGATGAAATTGAGATCGATGCTAGGGTTGTGGGTTACAAGGAAGGTCGCCTTCCACAGTAATTGGGGCACTGAGAAACAAAGGCACAGGTGAACTCGTTGCTCATGCTCGCCAGTCCATGCATAATACTACAACATTCAATCATAAAACCCCACTCAGCAAAAAATGAGATTATTTTGAAAAATCTTTCAGTGTTGCTCACATTCATGGAGAGGTTCAACATGGCTCAGGATGTATTCAACATGTCTGAGGATATATTCCCTGTTTTATTACTGTATATTGTATTGCATCTCAGATCCTTTTGTGCCTGGTGTGATTGAGGTTTTCATTGGATGGCATACATGATTAAGGGTTTCATTCAACGACATATAAGCTCTCTGTAATTTTTTTAGAAAGGATTTTTGGTCCCTTCTGCTTCAGTCCACTATCTCAAAAAATAGAAACCAACGGCTGGCCTGTTTTTTCCCCAAATCCAACTGAATTGAAAGTCGCTGCAATAGTAATGAGGAGGTGCGCGGATCGATCTCTTTGCAGCCAGCTCTACATGGAACAATTTTGCCCTGGAATGAAAACAGGATGAGTAAACAAGAAGGTGCGCGGATCGATCCCTTTTCAGCCAACTCTAGATGGAACAATTATCTTGATCAAACTAGAAAATAATTTCATATATTTACAAAATATATAAATAACCCATAGGGGAAAAGTTGAGGGTTCGAAAAATTATGGGAGGAATAAACTTAGAGAAAATTAAGAGGAAGAGTTCAAAAAATTGTGGAAAAATAAAGCTGAGTAAAGTAAGCATAATAGGTTATGAAACTTGTTGAAGGTAAATAATTGAAAATTTTAGGAAATTTTTTGGGAGAATAAATAATATATGGATAAATTATTTGGAAGAAATATGACCAACATATATGAAGAAGACAGAGTGTGGTGATCATGGCATACGATAGAAGCAATGGTAAATCATCCGTGAAGCAAAAGAGTTGCACAGTGAGGGAAAATAGGAAGTTACTACTAGGAATTGAAGGGTAGAAAAATGAGAGGGAGGGAAGATTTCTAGGTGGGAGAAAATAAGTTAATAGTTGTGACAAAAGAGAGGATCGAGAAACCATGGTAGAAGGAAATATGACATTTATGAAATCAATGAAGGTTCAAAGAAGAAAATAGTTTTTATCTTACTATCATTTCAAGAATAATATGGGCTTATTACTTCTTTCAATATACAATCAATATTTATATTGTAACTAAGTTGCAACAACCACAGATAGAATTCCATATCATTTCCCCGTCATACAAGTTTAATTTACTAATTTGGAAAAAATCATGTTCTTGTGTTGATTCCCCATCTCTATTCATTGACTCGTATTAAAAAGGGGGCATTGCAACTAGTTTGATTGAAGTTTGGGTAAGAATACTGTAGCAACCTCGAGAAACATGGGGCAAGATAATTGTATTTTATCTCGTAAAGAGGAGGATTGCATATTATGTGGGATATCTAATCATACCCAAGGTTATATTGCAACCTTCATCACTCTTTTGGGTAATCTAGGTATAATCTCAATAGGTTATTGAGAGGAATAAATGTAGTAAGATAAAATGATTATGCCTAGTGAAGTCTATAGTAACGGTTCCTAATGATCCTTTTGGTCACCATGTGTAACATAGTGGGTCCTTGGGGAAAGAGAGTACACTTGGAGTTGGATGGGAGGAAAATTTGTGCCCTTGTTTATGTTAGGCAAGAACATTTTAAAGTAGTGAGTGCAATAGAAAAACTTTGTACTTGGTGATCTCATATGAACTCTCTTTTGTTTCCTTAACATTCTAGTTTTTGATAGTTCATTTGAGATTCAATTTTTGTAAGAGTGGATAATAAGTATAATACACATGCATGTTGATATACTAATAAAATATATGAGGCCCAAGTCGAGTTATTTATGGTTGGGTATGTATGTTTTCATTCAGCTACATAGAAATAGTTTGGCTATGCTTCAAACCTTAACTAGAAATTTTATCCCAAAAGATAGTTAATGCCTCTCCTCTTTGCTTATACTCTTGGTAATATACTTGAAAATTAGGGTTGGATGGAAAACCAACCACATACTAATGTATAACCTTAAAGGAATAATGGAAAAATCTTAGAGTTTCAAAGATAATGATGTAGCTCATTATGTTCCTTTCACACATCGAGATATACCTTCTTATGAACTATAACATCTATAAGTCATAGTTATAGAGAATATCAACATAGTAGAGGTCAACATCTCTATTACCTAGAGATTGCACTATAGCTGCTACTCCCTATTCCTTATATCGTTCCTTCTTATAATCAATGTATAACTCAAGTGTTCCATATTTATAATTATTCACAAAGAATAGTGGTGCTTCCCATGGTGAAACACTAGGTCAAAATTAACCTTTGTCCAATAGCTCTTGCAACGATATTTTTATCTCTATCGATTCCTATGTACTAGTATGATAAGGAATCTTGGACTAAGGATCGATTCAAGGGAATCAAGGAATAAGGTCTATAGAAAAAACCAACTTCATCTTGGGAGGAAGTCTAGAAAACTCATCTACAAACACATGATTAAACTCTTGCAAAATTGGTTGAGATTTGGGATTCTGTCTTTTGAAGGTTCAATCACATGTGTTGTGAGTGATTAACAACCCTTCCCAAAGCATCTTTTAACTTGCAAGGTTGAAATTAGCCTCAAAGATACTAGCTTCACAATCTCTAACACTAGCCTCACATTCCTTTCATAATTGATACAATCAAAGTTCTTATTATAATAGTCGGTTTTAACATGATGTAGGTCCAACCAATCCATTATATTAAGGACATCATATGATCCAAAGATGTAATATTTAGATCAACACAAGTGTAGAGTGCATAATCCCTATTGGATATCCCTTTATGCATCACTTGCTAATTGTTGGTTATTTGTATAGAAAATAGAAGCACACAACAATCCCCACAATCCATTTGATGAGTGGACTCTTACCTCAAAGAAAACATTAAGGAAACAAGAAAATGGATGAAGAAACATGCTAAGGATTTTGTGAGTAGTTAAAAACTTAGTTGTTTAAATTAATTAATCTTCAATTAGGTGTGCAAATAGGATTATTTTGAAATGGGCATTTCCCCGCTTAAACACAAATGATTAAGTGGGTGCACCACATTTTAACTCCACAAATCCGTATGTATCACATGAAATATACACTAATAATGGCTTACCAATTCATTACAAGAGGGGTTTTCCATCTTAGGTTCTTAGACACTGACTTGTAGTGTTCTAGATGCATAAATGAAATTAGAGACTGAAAATCTACTTTAAGTGTGATAAAGTAAATGTCGACTTCCTCAGGATGTTCTATGCATACTGAGAGTTACCCATATTGTCCTCCTTTTGGTCAAATTAAGATAAGATGCTCTATTTTTCCAAAGCTTATAAACATTTAATAACCATTTTTAGATGTCTGACTATGTGGATGTGTCACCCTTCATAAGATATTTCCAGTGACTATAAGATTGTTAAAGATGAACACTTGTGTTATCAACTATGCCTTCGAGAAGTTGATAGCTTTATGATTCTAGACACTTTTCAATGTGAAAAAACTAGTGTATGGACAAAGTCATGCAAATGTATTATCATCTAATATAGACTTTTAAATGACAAGTCTCATTCTTGGAAGGAAATTTTGATGAATTTTCTATGTCCATATGAAGCTAAATTTTGACCCCTTCTTGAGGTGGTTTCATACTTGAAAAAATTATCACGTATTTTTTTTGTTATGAACAATTCCTATAAGTTATTAATCCCTTCCAGGTGATTATTTTCTCAGAAAATGGCACAAGCCACAAATGAGTGAAGGTGCCTCAAATATCATTGTATAGGGACATGACCTTTCAAGCAATCATGCATTTTCTCCACATTTTAGTCTTCCTTAAATTGCATCGAGGTCCAAAACCATACATGAACAAAGACCTAAAATGAACAAAAGCACCAAATGGTCAATGGCTCATACTCCCTCTTATGTAGGTATTTTTCCTTTTGGCTATTCAAGCTTTTTCTCCACTATTTAGCCTTCCTTAGGTGCATTGAAGTTCGAAACCTTGAATGAAAAAAACCCCATAATGGACTATGTGTTGTACTCCTTATGAGGATATTTGGCCTACCATTTATTTGGGTTTTTCTCCACCCTTCAGTTTTCCTTAAGTGTGCCATGGTCCAAAACCTCAAATGAACAAAAAACTTGAATGTCTTGTGGGTTCTATTCCAAGTATTTGGCCTTTTGGATATTTCAAATTCTTTTCTCTCACTTCCGAAATTACTTGAATGTTTAAGGTTTTGAACCTCACTCATGCAAGCATTAAGGCATTCAAATATTTTTTCAATCCTTTTGCTCTTTTATTTTTCTTCTTTCTAAATTCCAAAAATATTGAAAATCCAAATGACTATCACATGTCAATCAATCAATCATTCATGCATTCAAGAATTTTGACTTTGACTTTCTTCCTTGAGTATTCAAGCACCCAAATTGTTAAATTATTCAATGTCTCAAAATATCAAATGATAAGTGGGGTATTCCATAGTAGGAATGACTAATTATTGCTAAGGGTTGTGGAGTGCACAACCTTAGAACTACAAAAGAGAAATAGGGAGTTGCATCCTCTTTGATAAAGTTATGACACTTCCTATGCAAGTGGTCAAGTGAGATATCCGAAGTATACTTGATGGTGCAAGAGGTCAATGATGTCATCTAATTGTTACCATATGAAAAATATCCTTTCCCATATGAGTTGATCGCTAAATTCCTCAAGTGTTGGCAAAACAACTAGTGCCTCTTTTTCATAACATCATAATTGAAATTCAACATATGATGAGGTTAATCCTACAATAAATGCCACTTTTTTTTTGGTCAGGTACTAAAGGAAGGGCCTCAAATGAAATTTGAAACTAATGCCCAATTTCACTCTGTATTGTTAACTATAAGAAAGCCATTAAGTATCTATTTTTGAATCCCTCTCCTTTTATGTCTCTTATGGTACAAACTCATGAAACATGTTTGATATTAGGGAGGAAGATATTGGATAGCATCATACTCACCATAGAAGCTCTTCATATCATGAAAACTTAGAAACTAGCTTCCATGTTCCCAGAACTTGAAATGAGAAATGTATTATTCTTGTAGCCAAAATGGAACTATTATTGTAACTATTCAATTAACAAAAAAAATAGAATATTTGAATCAAAGGATCAAGTGTGTAGAAAATAGTGGGACACTCACACACCCAAAAATAAATTGAGGTGAAAAATTTGAATAATGAAAAAAGACTTATCTAAATAAATTAGTTGATTATATTGATAAAATAATAAATACAAAAACGAAACAACACTCCTTTATAAAATAAATACCAAACACCTTAACTTAAAGCAAACACCTTAACTTAAAACTTAGGTCATTAATACAAGTAATAATGCCCTTATTACATAAAAGTAACTCCTACAAATACTAAAATAAGATACTATAAAAGCCTAGGAGTAGAATATTATTGCATAATAATGAGCATGCATCAAAGATAGCTCACATACAGATAGGATAATGTCCAATAAATATTTGAATGGTTAGTAAACATCAAAAGGATTATGTTAGGTTATGATGAGACTTCCTATTTTCAATTCTTGAAATAAAAAACGAATTCGTTGATGTATCTTTATTTGATTTCATAGTATTTTATACACAACAATTTTTAATAATAGTATTGGTTAATGGATTCCAACCTAGTTTTATAGCACTTTGGGAGGAGTTAGACAAAGCTTTCCACTTGTTCACTTCTTTATACTTTAATAGACTTTAATAGTCAATGGCCTTTATAGTATATTGACATGGGTCCAAGAAGTTGGAATCCTACAAGTAGTGCAAAATGGAAATGACAATGATACATTCTTATGGGTTCAACATCAATAGAAGAACAAAATCTCCGAAGATTTCCCTTTGACATTTTTTTCGTAATTTTTTGGAGCAAAGGTCAACTTCCAAAAATCTCAATTATTGATTTCATTTTCCCTTGCTCCATGGCTCAACAATTACCATATATCTTGGAGCCTCTCTTATCAAGGAGGATAAACAAGTAGTGTTTGGACGAACTTGCCCGATTTTAATGCTTCAAATCTTAACATAATTGTGTAAGAGAACCATGTAATTGTTTTCTCCTCCATACACCATATAGACATTTTAATGAGTGTCTATCTTTGAAGGAGATTTTGATGAATTTTCTATGTCTCTATGATGCTGGCTACTTCAAAATTTTGACCCATTTTTGAGGTGGTTTCATACTTGAAAAATAAATTATTATGTATTTTTTTGTTATGAACAATTTTCTGTAAGTTGTTAATTCCTTTTAGGTGATTGTTTTCTCACAAAATGGCACAAACCCCAAATAGGTAAAATGATCTAGATTATTTTCAGAATGAAATGAAAGCAAATATATTAAAATGAAACACTCGTGAAGTTGCCAAAAACAGATAAATACAACAATACTTGATTTCTATTAATGAAAGAATTGTAAAGAGACTGTAAAAATACAGAGTGCAAGACTCGCTAGAATGGTGGTAGTTTTATCTCTGAGAAAAGATGTGACGACTACGCTCATTCGTAAGAATATGATTACAATGAGGCTTTGAAGGCCTTTTTATGATAAACATAAATGCCAAAGCCCTAGACATCCAAAAACCTAACCCTAGGAGATGAAACGCCAAAAGTCACGTGGGTCCCATTTGGGTAAGTTAGTACATTAACTTCTCGGGGTCGTAACTTTTGCATACGATCTTCGTTTTAGGTGTGTGATAGCCCGTTGGAAAGGTATTTTAGAGAACTATGCATTAATCCATCAAACTCTAGCTTCGTATACAGTTTGACCGTGACACACCAAAATAACACTGTTTAGGGCCCCAAAACATCCCTAGAAATACATCAAGATGTGCTGACATGAAATCATACAAAATAAGCCAGTTGGATTAGGTGGGAAGCCACCAATATCCACCTGGTAGATGTCTAGGGATTCAGACATCCACGAAAGTGTAGAACCCACAATTACAAATAAGTACAAAAGAACGTGCTGAACTAAAAACTAACAAGAGGAGCCAGTTGGAACAGGTGGGTAGTCACCAATATCCACCTGGATCAATCCCCCCCCCTTAGGAAGAAATTGTATCCATTGCGTTGAGTGCTCAGGGAAGAGGGGAAAGCATTTTCGGAATCTGAAGCTTGGTGAGCTACATGCCTTGTTGGAGAAGTTGTGCTTCTTGACTTGTGGCAGACTGTCACAAACCTGTTGTTGGAGGGGTTGGATCTGTTCCACCAACTCGTTGTCTCTGGGTTTGATGGGGTATCGTGTAGGCACCATTGTCGATGAAGAAACAATATCTTCTTTCTCTTCGACAATCTGTTTTTGCTGGATAGAAGGTGTCAAGGCTGCAGTGGTTGTAGTGGTCTTATGTGCATCCTTTGAACAAACTGTGAAGAGGATGAATTTTGCAGTATGAGAAATTACTTTGCGGTGCTGTTTTGGTGGAGCAATAGTCGAAACTACCTTTGGTATCCTGTAGAGCTGACCTCCCAGAGTAATAATGACACTACGGGGTCTAGACTCACATACGTCATGACGTTTCCACATACATGGTTGGCCCAAAACAACATCACAGACATCAAGAGGGGAAATATAACACACTACCTCATCCTTGAAGGGATGGATGCCATAGGACATGCGACACTGCTGGTTGACGCGAAGATCTCGTCCATGGTGAAGCCACTTGATGTTGTATGGCTGCGGGTGTGGTGTTGTCGACAACCCCAATTGTTTGACGACCTTAGCTGAGATGAGGTTATTCTGGTTGCCATTATCAACAATGAAATGCAATGGGTTCCCCTTCACCCACATATGTGAATGGAAGAGGCACTCCCCCTCTTCAGGATCTACTGGTTCTTCTAGCTGAATTGTTGTGGTCGCGACAGTAGCAGTGGGGTCTACGTTGATGATATGTGTGTTTTCGATATTTTCTGGATCGGATTCTGAATCAGGGTTCGGCTCCGTGTCTTTTGCCTCAACCAGCAATGATTGTTTCAAGCGACGTTCATCAGTGTTGTGCCATGGGATTTTGTGGAAGTCACACCACTTCCCAGTGTCATTCTTCGTCTTTACTTTACCCTTTTTGTTCCGTGTCTTGGACTGGTTGTCTAGAGGTTGTTGGTTAGGGACGTCTTTACCATGCTTTGGTTGTTTCATATTTGCAGACCCGAATTCCCATTTGTTCCGGTGCCTAAATTTCTGCTCGATTTTAACAACATATCAATAGGCAACTCCTAATGATGAGATGTTTAGGAAATCCATTTCGGTTTGGATGTACCTATGCAGAGCCCCACGATATTTCAGAACCAAATGTCGCTCAGAGTCTTTGATACCCAGCTTGGTGCGCAAGGTATAAAAAGTATTTGTGAACTCCGTCACTGTTTGGCTCTTCTCTTGCCGCAGTGTGGTCCATCTCATGCACTGGTCTTCATAGTTATCCACATGATAGTATTGTTCTTTGACCGCATCCACAAAAAAATCCCAAATGGGATCGGCCCCATATATTCTAGATTCCTCTGTGGAGCGTTTCTCCCAGTAAGTTTCCCACCAATGTTTGACATGGGGGAGAGCCTTGAGGAGTACAAAGGTGATATTTTCCCTGTTAGAAAAAAATTGAACAGAGAAATAACCTTCTAATAGATTTAACCATTTTTCTAGGGCATCTGCATATATCTGACCTTCAAATATGGGAATATCAAAATTAACTTGTACTTTGAAGGGAGAGGTTTCTCCAAAATGGCCGCTTGATGAAGATGTCCCTGTTGCTATCGATAGGCGTTGAAGGATGTGTGAAAAATTCTCCATCATTTTGTCACTCTGTCGCGTGAGAGCTTGCTCAAGCAACATGTTAATAGAATCTTCTGCTCCACCGTTTTTCTTTTCTGTCGCCATCGAGGGTTTCTTGGGCGCGCGAGAGTGATTGTCCTCAAGAGAGACAAACTCGAGACCCAACTGGCTATACTCGGACCTCGCCAGGGACATGTGCTGAAAAACGATCAAGATCAACCTACTCTGATACCATTGATCCAAATTATTTTTGGAACAAAGTCAAAGCAAAGATATTACAATGAAACACTCATGAATATTGCCAGAAACAGAGAAATACAAAAATACTTGATTTCTATCAATGAAAGAATTGTAAAGAGACTGTAAAAATACATAGTGCAAGACTTGCTAGAATGGTGGCATCTTTATCTCTGAGAAGAGATGTGACGACTACGCTCATTCACAAGAAGATGATTACAATGAGGCTCTAAAGGCCTTTTTATGATAAACATGAATGCCAAAACCCTAGACATCCAAAAACATAATCCTAGGAGATGAAACGCCAAAAGTCATGTGGGCCCCATTTGGGTAAATTAGTACATTAACTTCTCCAGGTCGTAACTTTTGCATACGATCTCCATTTTAGGCATGTGATAGCCCGTTGGAAAGGTCTTTTAGAGAACTATGCATCATGCTGTCAAACTTTAACTCTGCCGACAATTTGATTGTGTCACGCCAAAATAACACTATTTAGGGCCCCAAAATGGCCCTGGAAGTACAACAAGACGTGCTGACATGAAATCATACAAAATAAGCCAGTTGGTTTAGGTGGGAAGCCACTAGTATCCACCTGGAAGATGTGTAGGGCTTCCAACAACCCCAAAAGTGTAGAACCCACAATTACAAAGAAGTACAGAAGAACATGCTGAACTAAAAATTGACAAGAGGAGCTAGTTGGAACAGGTGGGTGGTCACCAATATCCACCTGGATCATGAAAGTACCTTGAATACAATTATATAGGGAGACGACCTTTCAAGTAGTCATGCATTTTCTCCACGTTTCAATCTTTTTTAAATTGCATCGAGGTTTGAAACCCTAAATGAACAAAGACCTAAAATGATAAAAAACATTGAATGGCCAATGACTCATACTCCCTTTTATGTAGACATTTTTCCTTTTGGGTATTTAAGTTTTTTCTCCATTATTTAGCCTTCTTTAGGTGCATTGAGGTCCAAAAAAACCTCTAATGGCCTATGAGTTGTACTCCCTCTTGTGAGGGTATTTGGACTTGCATTTATTTAGGTTTTGCTCCACCTTTTAGTTTTCCTTAAGTGCACCGAGGTCCAAAACCTTGAATAAACAAAAAAAACTTGAATTACTTGTGGGTTCTAATCCAAACCTTTTGGATATTTCGACTTTTTTTTTTAATTCTCACCTCCAAAATTTGTCAAATGCTCAAGGTTTTGAACCTCACTCATGCAAGCATTAAGGAATTCGAGTCTTTTCCGAATCCTTTGTGTCTTTTATTTTTCTTCTTTCTAAATTCAAAAAGTGTTGAAAATCCACATGACTGCCACATGTCACTCAAACGATCATTTGTGCATTCAAGAAATTTGACTTTGATTTTCTTCCTTGGGTAAGTGGCTCAAGCATCTAAACAATTACCCAAAGACAGGGTAGTGAAGAGAAAGTAGTTCTTCACTCTTTACGAAGAGCATAGAAACAATGTCAAGTATATTTTTGGAGTATGCACTTGACTCAAATGCTATTAGGTAGGTGACTCCAAGCATCTAAACAATTGGGTCACATAAAATTTCGAATAAAATCTATATTATGGTGATTTTCTATGTTTCCAACTATGTGCAACATGAAGGACATGCTCATGGAGCCATGCAAGTCAAAATCTTGATCCATGGACTATGCAAAGCCATACTTGGTACAATTTGACATCATATAACACATTTTGTTGGGGTCAATTAATCCTAATTCCAAATAGGGC
The DNA here is from genome assembly GCA_032191745.1 of Picea mariana. NCBI lineage: Eukaryota > Viridiplantae > Streptophyta > Pinopsida > Pinales > Pinaceae > Picea > Picea mariana. Next base: position 234,318 of record JASDQU010100459.1, on the reverse strand, counting down.
ATGGAAACTCCAAACAAGTCAACTCCAACTTGACTTGTTTGGAGTTTCCAAACAAGTCAACTACAACGAACTTAGAAGTGGCAGCGAAAATGAGTTCGAACCAGGATGGAGGCGAACCAGGTGATCCAGGCAAACCAAGATTCCTTCTCTCCGGTTTCTCCTGAGCTCTTGGATATCCCAGCTCTTTCCTGGAGATTCTTACTGGCTCTTCCCTCATTATCCTTGCATCATTTGCCACTTCTTTTTACTTCACAACGCTGGTCACTTCTGGTTTCTCAGTTTTTAGAGTCCTTCGGTGTGGTGACAGTCCTCCCCGACTTGCCTCTTGTCTTCTTGTCCAGCTACTGTCCAACAAGATCCTCAAATCCTTGATTGGCTCTGCCTTCACTGACTAGTAACTGTTTCTAACCTCTCACTTTCGCTCACTGGCCCACTCACACCATTTTCGCTGTTTTGTCTTCTTCTAGTGGACCTGCGGTGGGTCGCCCAGACTTTTACCATGGACTCACTGACAAACTTTCTGATGAAGCCTTCCGACGAACTTACCTGGCAACAGGAGGGTCTATTTGAAAAAGTGGACACTCTCGAATCAAACCTGCAACATTTTCCCTCCAAGCCTTCCTGTTCAAATAATCCCTTTGTTCCCGCCGTGTCCCCTGTGGAACAGACCTTTGCACTGAAAAGCGATCCTCCTGCCCCTGACAGATACTTCCCATCTCCCAAAATCCCTTCCCCATCCCATAGAGCTTCCCATAGTCAAAAGGTGTGGAAATCTAAGAGAAGATCTTCGCGCTTGGTGCTGGGCGACGGAGTGGGTTTGGAAGAACTTTGCAAGATGTCCACCTATGCACTGGTGGGACGGATCTCCTACAAAAGCTTGAGTCCTCAACCGCTGGAGGACTGGATCAAGACAAAGTGGCTACCTCTCTTAGGTTATTCACCGGAAGTACACTACCTCAAAAAAGGTTGGCTTTGTTTTCACTGCAAGTCACCAGAAGACGCTTCTCTGTTACTTTCTTCTTTGTGGGCCAACGGTGGTAGTAGCCTCATGCTCAAGCGCTGGAGACTGGATTTCAATCCTGACACTGAATTCTTCCAACTCAGACATCTTTGGGTGCTTCTCCCGGGCCTTCCACTTCATCTCTGGAATGAAGGAGCCTTTAAAGCTATAGGTAACTCCTTAGGCAAGTTCATAGCACTTGACACACAGTCTCTCAACAGCTCTTTGAGGAAAATGGGCAGAGTGCTGGTTGAGATGGACATAACAGCTGGACTTCCGGAAACACTAGAGATCGAATGGAGAGGTCGGAAGCATCTACAGAATCTAGACTATCTCGGGCTCCTATTTCGTTGCAACCTTTACCGTGAAACTGGCCATCTCTGCCGATCCTGCCCTGGTAAGTCTTCAATTGACACCTCTGAAGAAGCGGACCTCCATCTAAACCCTCCTGACTACATAGTTTCAGACCCTTCTCTTGCATACTTGGACACGCCCTATGATACTCCCTCTCTTCCCTTTCTTGGACATGAGGACTCTCCGCTGTTTAAACTGAACCATCTCTGTCCTTCTCTCTTTAATTCTCTTACAGCGACTGAGAAGGAAACTATTAATAGCTACATTTGGCTCACTTCCTCCTCCTTAGCAAAGACCCCTCCCCCAAAGTCTGTGTTTCCCCTTACCCCTGCCTTCTCTTTTCCCTCAGCTAAGAGTCCCCCCCCGACTACTGTTTACACTGCAGCGCTCCCTGTCTCTGCCCACCTCTCGCCTCTACTTCCTTCTTCACATCCGGCCATACCTCCAAGCCCTCCTTTTTTCTCTCTGGAACCGGATCCTTCCCTATCGGTGCTTCCAGGTTATAGACAGACCGAGGATGATGATGTAAAACTCTTGGAAGTGATAAACTCCTCGACATCCTCTACCTATCTTCCGGATAACAATACACAGTTACCTGTTTATCGGGGTAAAGAACTTTTTATTCCTGATGCAAAGGCTGGCACTTCTTCCTCCCATCAATCTGAAAAGGATGTCAAAGATTTTGCTTGGTCACGAGGCATAGGCACGAAACTCTCCCCTCTCCAGACACGAAGTTCCAGAAAGAAAAAGGAGCTACTGAGCTCCCAGCAAATTGCATTTGTTCTTCCCACGCAGGATGGTAAGGCCCTTAGAGCAATGAAGGCCTTGGCACAATCTAAGTAATGATCGTGCTCTCCTTAAATATACGGGGGATTGGAGGCACCCTCAAGGCTGCTTCCTTCCGAAGACTGCTGGAGCATTCAAAGCCCGATATCATCTTTCTCCAAGAAACACTCTCGGCTGACCATAAAGCCAGAGATTTTGTGCATCTATTTCGCTCTTCTTGGGTTTCTGCAGCTGTAAACTCCATTGGATCTTCCAGTGGATTGCTGGTGGCATGGGACCCCAGTCTTTATAATCTGAGACCCTACCTGTCAAGTGGGGGCATTTTGATGTTAGGATGCTGCTTAGCTTCAAAGCAGGAGGTGGCGTTACTAAACATCTATGGTCCCTGCTATTATCACTCCAAGAAACTCCTTAGGGTTGTAGACTAAGGATGCTTGGTAACTTAGAAATAATGTGTATATATGCTTGGAACAATGGGGTCTTGTATAATCAATGTAATAGACAACTCATACATCTAAAGAAACAGTGCTTTCAGGAAACAATAATCAGATCAAGTAAATTGAAAGGAGAGGATGAAGAACACTATTCTTGATTGCCAAATACAACTGAATGTAGGGCTTAATGCAAGATAGAGAGAGATCCTTTACTTCAAGTCTATGAGCTCAATAAAGAGATAACAGTCTTCATGAACTAAAATAAACTGAAACAAAGTACAGAAAAGGAAAGATGGATAATTCTGATATTGAAAACGAAAGGAAACTGAACTTTATTTCTGCAAATAAGAGTCTATACAGTAGCACCAAATATCTCCCAGTTTGAACCCCCTAGTACTCCAAATGTCTTTGGCTTTATAGCCTTACAAGATGAAATCTAGATCCTTGAAAGATGGATCAGATTTACTAAAAATAG
>JASDQU010100459.1:197262-220731 GCA_032191745.1 Picea mariana | reverse complement strand
CTTAGCTGGTGAAAGGCGGAGCTTTCACCAGCTAACTAGTTATAATTCTGCCTTCTGCGCTGGTGAAAGCGCAGATTTTTTCAAAATCAAATTTCTCAGTCATGGAGAGTCCGTTTTGCATGCTTAAATAGTCGATCGACATCTACAAATCCTAAGCTTTCCAATGGTGCTTTCAAATCTACATTTGGAGCCTGGGAAGCTATCAAAAATTTCCCTACAAGATTAGGCATCGTTCTTTCAAAAATGCCAGTGCGTTTTTGATCGCTAACACCTGCTTTGACAAACCGCGGTTCTAGTCACACCTGACAAACATTGGCCTTCTTTCCTTACCAAATCTCATTATCGGTGGTGATCTTAACATAATTTTATTGGCAGATGAAAACTGGGGTGGATCCTTCCTGTCGGGTCCTACTGAAGTCATCTACAGAGAGCTCTTCGCCTCAAACAATCTGCTCGATGTTCTGCCGACCCGACTGGTTCCCACATGGCGAAATGGGCAGTCTGGACCAGATGCGATAGCCAGACGACTGGATCGTTTCCTTGTTGCTGATAGTTTCTTGTCTTCTTCTGGATTTCCAACCTCGTGGGTGGAGTTCCCATTTGTGTCTGACCATGCGCCAATCCTCCTACAGCTGAGGCTTCCAGCGCTACACCTATTGCCCCCGTTCAAGTTCAATCACCATTGGCTTTCGTCTGATGCATATTCTGATTTAGTTCACTCGGTCTGGACGGATCCTTGTTTCCTAGCAGAAGCTAACCCACAATTGCGCCTCATTTGGAAACTAAAAGTCCTCAAATTACAGTAAAAAACTTGGTACCACGATTTAAAAGCTATGCAAAAGTCCAGTTTAATTAAGCTGGAGTCTGAGATTTCTCAGCTCATTCTCAAATCGACCACTGCTGCCTTGACCGTGGAGGAGTCTGCTACTCTGAAGCAGCTTGAAACCAACAGAGCCTCCATTCTTCGCTCAGAGGAAAATCGCTGGAGACTGCGCAGCCGTGCTATCTGGTTAAAGAGTGGAGACTCAAACTCCAAATTCTTTCACAAAGTTGCTAGTTACAATAGAAACAAGAAGTATATTTGGTCGATAAAAAGCAACGGGGATGAGTTAATTAGTGGGTAGGAAGCTTTAAAGGATGAGGCCGTCTCGTATTTTAGCCACTTGTACAAAGACACCAGAAATCTCAACCTCTAGGGGATGGTTTCTACGGCCAGCCTTTTCCCTCAATTTGTCTCTGCTGATGAAGCCGTTGATCTCTACAAACCGGTCTCTCTTTCCGAGCTTAAAGACATTCTGTTACACTTCAAAACAGAGAGGAGCCCCAGGCCTGATGGCTGGTCGACAAAATTCTTCTGTTTCTTCTTTGACCTCGTAGGAATGGATCTCCTCCAGATGGTGGAAGACTCCCATATCAAAGGTAAGATTTCGAGAAGCCTAAATTCCACCTTCTTAGTCTTGATACCGAAAGAGAACAACCCGCTCTCCTTCAGTGACTACCCACTGATCTCCCTCTGCAACCTCATTTATAAGGTAATCTCCAAAGTTATCTCTAACATGATCAAGCCCTTTCTTGAAAGGAGTTTATTAGCGGAGCAACTGGGATTCTTGAAGGGCAGAAGAATCCAGGATGCTATTGGAGCAGCCCACAAATGCATCCACAACATCAAGCAGAAAAATATAAAGGCTCTGGTCATGAAACTTGACCTCAGAAAAGCTTTTGACTGTATTGATTGGGAGTTTTTGAGATTAATTCTTCACGCAGTGGAGTTTGGTGAAAAGTTCATCAATTGGATCTTGTCCTGTGTCACTAGTGCAAATTTCGTAGTGTTGATCAACGGAGAGGCTACCAGCTTCTTCAAAAGTGAGAGGGGGCTCCGCCAGGGATGCCCACTCTCCCCCTACCTCTTTATCCTGATAATTGAAGGCCTTAGCCTTCTCCTTGCAAAAAGCTTCACCGAGCACCACATTTCTGGCATAAAGGTTTCAAATTTCATTAAGATGGTCCATCTCATGTTTGTTGACGATGTTCTTTTCCTGATGAAAGCGGATATCGCGGAGTGGTTGGTAATCCAAGAGGTGCTACAGCTCTTCTGCTCAGTTTCAGGTTTATCCATCAATTTTTCAAAATCCTCCGTCCACTACTGGGGTCTAACGGATGCCGAACTCCTTCTCCTTAAAGACTCCATCCCCTTCACCTTTATAAATCTGAGTGAAGGCTTCAAGTATCTTGGTTTCCAGCTGAAGTTGGGAGCCTCCTTGCCCGGTGATTGGAGATGGCTAGTGGCACTTTTTGAAAGAAGAATTGGTTTTTGGTGCAACAAATGGCTGTCCTTGGGTAGTCGTTTCACCCTGGTAAAGTCGGTGTTGGAAAGTCTTGCTGTTTTCTGGATGATCCTGGAGCGGATTCCAAACAAGATTATCATTCTTATATGGAGGCTCACTTTTAATTTTCTGTGGAATAGCAAAGCTGGCAAACACCGTTTTCATCTTTGTAGCTAGGTTGCGCTGTCAAAACCTCGAAGGGCAGGGGGCTGGGGTCTCATGAATATTTCCACCTTCAACACGACCCTCCTAGCGAGTTCGTTCTGGAGAGTTGTCACTCACGACAACATTTGGCACCGTATCATTGTCGATAAATACTTGGGCTCCCTGCCGCTTCTCAACTAGCTCCATAAGCCTTCGTTCCAGCTGAAGAAGGTTTCTCCTTTTTGGAAGGGCCTGATCGCTACTATATCGGTGATTCTCCACTGACTCGTTTGGAAGCCTGGTGCGGGTACAAAGATTTGCATTGGCAGGGACAAGATCCTTGGTTTGGGGGATCAGTCACTGCTCTCTTCCACGTTGAGGTCGCAGCTCTTGGCTTTGAACATATCATATCTTGCACAGATTAGAGCCACGTCTGGCGTCCGCCCTCTCCCTGACTGATGGTTGGGAAGTGGCGATCTGTTCTTAAGCGGTCCAAGTGTCACTGAATGGGACCTTTACATCATTGCCCTCAAAAGCGTCGGTGTCTCTCTTTCAACATAATAGGATTCTTTACTGTGGGCCGGTGGGGATGCCACGGGCATCATCTCGGTCAAGAATCTTTATGCTGCCCTCCTCCAACAGATGCATTTCGGCGCGGATCAATCGTGGTTTTTTCAATTGTGGAAATGGGAGGTCCCTCTCAAACTCAAATTTTTTAACTGGCTTGCTGGAAAAGAGAAAACTCTCACCTGGGATGTGCTCCGACGGAGAGGCTGGGAGGGGCCTGGGATCTGTCTACTTTGTAGAAGAGCCACAGAGGACATCCACCACCTCCTGGTTCACTGTGCTTTCACTAAGGAGGTCTGGATTCGTTTGCTCAAGCACTTTTCTCTGCATTTCTCTTGGAGCGGCACCTCCATCTCAAACAGTTTTACACTGTGGTTGACACAAAAATCTGCGCCGATGTGTTTGGCGGTCCATGTCTGCTGGCAGATTTGGACAGAACGGAACAAAGTGATCTTTGAAAATCGCATTCCTTCCTTGCATGCTGTTGTTCACAGAGTTTTGGCCTCCTTCCATTGGCATCCGTCGACAATAAAGTCCTTCCCTTACAAAGCCTGTGATTTTAAGATGACTGAAGGATACACTCTTGTTTGTTTCGATGGCGCTGCATAGTCAAATGGCTTATGTTGTGGGGCTGGTGGTATTTTCAAAAATCATCCGTCGAGGATTACAAAGTGGTTCTTCAACTGCGGAGTGGGTACAAATACTAAAGCCGAGCTCTTGGGTTTATGGGCCTCCCTCTTTCTAGCTTCCTTTTGGTCTATCAATCACTTACACGCCCTTGGTGACTCGAGAGTCATTATAGACTGGATATTGCAAAAATCCAAGCTTCAAACTGCCCATAATGATTGCTGGAAGCAAAAAATGCTAGAGCTGTCCAAAATTTTCACCGACATCAACTTCCACCACATCTCCAGATCACACAATAGAGAGGCGGACGCCCTCTCGAAGAGGGCCCTAAATGAAGTGGTTGGGAGACTCTCGGTCTACCACTGTGATAGAGGGATAGAGAGCCCTATTTCCTCCATAAATATCTTTGAATGATGTTGGCTGTCCCTCATTTTGCAGTGGTTTTTGGTTAATTGAAAGTTTGACCTGCTTGTTTCTCTCCGCTTTGCTGGCCATCTTGGCAGTTCTTGAATGTAATGGTCCCCACTGATGGTGCGCTGACCACGTTCCGAGTCTGCGGCAACTGCTTTGTAAATGAATTTATACCTTATATAAATTTGAGGAATTTTTTCTTGGAAAAAAAAAAAAAGTCAACTACAAAGTTTCAAGGGGTATTAAGCACTAATTATGTCACACAAATTCATTTAAGGTTTGGATCCCTCATTCTCAAAGGAATTCCTTCCATCTATAGATAATATGAAGGAAATTATAAGCTAAGAACATAAAACATTCCTAGAAGAGAATGGATGAATATGAAACAATGAATGCCATTCATAAGCTTAACTGTTACTCCACCTCTGTTGTTTGCAGAATCCTAATAGACCTCCGCATGCTTCTTGCTGCATCCACTCACAAGATAGGCAGATTTCAATCTCAAAATTGCATTCTCAGGGAGTCCGTCTTCGGATATCTTCGAACAAGTTCTACCCAGACGCCAGTTCTTCAAGCGGATGATACATTCTGTGAGAAGAAACCATCCAAGAATACCGTGGACGAGAAAACAAGTATATCCATTTTCGTGGATTCCAATAATTATGCCCGTATCTTGCAGGGCTGCATAGAGACGAAAGCCTGTGTGGAGGGTAAGAGAATCCATGCTTGTATAATCGAAACCGGGTTCACTTCACATACCTTTTTAGGAAATCGCCTGATTGAAATGTATGCGAAGTGTGGTAACATGGTGGATGCACGCCAAGTGTTTGACAAAATGACTGAACGAGAACGCAATGTTTATTCATGGAATTTGGTAATTGCGGGATACGCGAAATCTGGTAGCCCGGAGAATGCATATGATCTTTTTAACAAAATGCCTGAACGAAACGAAGTTTCGTGGAACACCTTGATTGCGGGGTTTTCTCAGCATGGACAGACTGAGAAGGCGATGTCTCTGTTTTCGCAAATGCATCTGTCGGGAACAAAACCGACCCAGTTCACATTTGCTAGCATTGCTAATGTATGTGGAGACTTGCTGGATCTAGGACGGGGGGAACAACTTCATGGTCATGTTATTAAATCTGGGTTTGAGTCGAATATCTTTGTTGGGAATGCTCTTGTTGACATGTATGCCAAATGTGGGAGTATGGAGTTTGCGGGTCAATTGTTTGACAGTATGTATGATAGAGATAAAGTTTCGTGGACTGCCATGATTACAGGATTTTCACAGAGTGGGCAGGCAATCAAGGCCATGAATTGTTTTGTCCAAATGAGACGAACAGGAGTGAAACCGGACCAAGTTACTTATTCTAGCATTCTGAGCGCTTGTGCCAAATACGGAATCTCAGACTCCCAGATTCAACTGTTCGAGACAAATTCAAGGAATGCAGGATACACCCAGAATAGGCATGATGACAAAGAGACTCTGGAAATGGCTTTCGAAATGCAACACATGGGAATGAAGGTAAACCACTTCACCTTTGGGAATTATGTTAATGTGTCTGATTACCTGTTTGCATTGGAAATAGGCAAGCAAATACATGCTCAAGTTATTAAAGATGGATCTGAGTCAAATGTCTTTGTAGGGAATGCCCTCGTTGACATGTATTCCAAATGTCGGAGCATAAAGGATGCAGAGCAAGTGTTTAAGACTTTGCCTGAATGCAATGTGGTTTCATGGAATGTAATGATAGCAGGATATGGCCATATTGGGCTGGGCGGGCATGCTCTGAAAACGTTATATGAAATGCGGGGAAGAGGAGTAAATCCAGACCAGATTACATTTGCCACCGTAGTTAGTTCTTGTGCCAAATGTGGTCTTATAGAGGATGCACGAAAGCTGTTTGACGAAATGTCTGAACATAGTGTGATATCATGGAATACCATCATTGCAGGCCACGTCCATAATGGAAATGGTGAAGAGGCTTTCACATTGTTTAGGCAAATGCAGCTGACAGATGTCAAGACAGACCAGATTACAATGACCATTGTTCTCGGTGCTTGCTCCAGCCTTGGTGTCCTGGAATATGGCAAACAAGTACATGGCCTTGTTATCAAAACTGGTTTAGAGTCAAATGTCTTTGTGGGAAGTGCTCTTGCTGACATGTACGCCAAATGTGGAAACATAGAAAATGCACATGAAGTGTTTAAGACAATGCCCAAGCTGGATGGAGTTGCATGGAATACACTTATTGCAGGATATGCCCAGCATTCTCACGGTGAGGAAGCTCTAACAATCTTCCAACAAATGCAATGGGCCGGCATCAAACCAACCCAGTTCACCTTTGGCAGCATTTTAAGTGCATGTGCAAGATTGGGAGCTCTGGGACATGGTAAGCAAGTCCATTCTCAGATCATCAAAACTGGATTTGAGTCGAATGTCTTTGCTGAAAGTGCTCTGGTTGACATGTATTCTAAATGTGGAAGCATAGAAGATGCAGGCCAAGTCTTCGATAATATGTCTGCAAGAAATACAGTATCTTGGAATGGAATGATTATGGGGTACGCTCACAATGGGTGTGGTAAGGAGGCTCTCCAACTTTTTGAAGAAATGATTAGGATTGATGAGAAGCCAGATCATGCAACCTTCATCGGTGTTCTCTCTGCATGCAATCACACAGGCCTAGTTGATGAAGGGATTCACTACTTCTATTCCATGAGTCAAAGGCACTTCATCACCCCACAGGCTAATCACTATGCCTGTATAATTGACCTACTTGGTCGTGCTGGGCGACTGAATGATGCAGAAGAATTCATCAACAAAATGCCATTTGAACCTGATGCTATCATATGGGGTACACTGCTTGGTGCTTGCAGAACTCATGGAAATATGGAACTAGGGAGGCGTGCAGCAGAATGCCTTCTTGAGTTGGAGCCAGAAAATCCTGCACCTTATGTCCTTTTGTCGCATATTTATGCTGCATCTGGCAGGTGGGATGATGTGGCAAACTTAAGGACAAGAATGAAAGATAAGGAAATAAAAAAGGAGCCAGGATGTAGCTGGATTGAGGTAAAGAGCAGGGTGCATGCATTTTTGGTTGAAGACAGGTGATTCTCACAAGGAGAAGATATCTATGCTACACTAAAGAGACATGCTGAACAGATGAATGATGTGGGGTATGTTGCTAATGTGTTTATTCAGTGTGCATCATGTGAGAACATATGGAGCACGCTCTCGGCCATCTCAGTGCAAAGCTGCCAATTGCTTTTGGGCTTATCAGGGTACCACATGGAACAACTGTTTTTACTGTCAAAAGCCTTCAAATCTGCAGTGTGAAACTGACACCAAGTTCATGTCCAAGTGTTTTGCATGAAAAATTGTGGTAAGAGATTTCAGTGGCTTTCTCCTTTTCAAGGATGAGCTGTGTTTTTTGGACATGAAGATAAAGTTGATGCTTATTGAAACTAGCAACTAATATACCCTCATCTTCATAACAGGGATCAGGAATAAGTCTCCCTCATTCAAGTACTAATATCACTGGTCATAATAGGGATCAGAAATAACTCTCCCTCATTCCAGCACTAATATCACCGGCACTTAAGGTATCATGCCATGTTTGGCTTGTGGTTATCAAATTTGATGTTCCAAGCTATCTTTCTTCACTGGTATATTCCTATGTTGGGATTTCTTTCCACATTAATACTCCCCTTCAACAATAGTATTTTCTGATTCATTGTCTCTGAACATAGACTTGTATAATTAGTCTCGAATGTACCATACCAAAAAGCCCTTAAAGAGCATGGATAGCTTTTTAATTTTATATTGACCAGCTCCGTTTCAGATGACTAGAAAAGTCGAAGGATGTTTACCCAAATATTAGTTCATGCCAGTACGGCCCTTAAATCAAGAATGAGTATTCTTGACCCGACAAAATATAGGGCTTCAGAATGGAATCCAGCATAAAATAGTTTAAATTGAAACAGCCAAGCAACAATGTACTTTTTAGATTAGTATAGGATAAGTGATCTCAACTCAAATGAACTGAATCTACATATACTCTTCTACTGCATTAACCATTGACAATCCATACTGACATTGAGAACATAGATTATAAAACATAAAATAGATAAAACAGAATAACTTGTCCATTCGTTGATCACTAAAAACATTTATAAATCTACCATGGACAACTTACAATGGACATTCAGTTCCTTGCGAATCAGAGTGTTTCATGGTGAATCTTACAATCATAAAATTTCCTGAACTTGTTTTCTATACTTGCGAATGCAACTGTTCAGATCTTCCTATAGCAAGCATCAAATAGTGCATGAATCTGAAGGCCAAGAGGTCCGTAAGGTATCAACTCAATATGAATTACAATCAGTGATGACCATTAAATCCTATGCAATGTTGGAATCATAGAAAAAAATCAGCTAACATTTATGGTGAAAATGCTTTCACATTTTATTTGGTGTTCACAAAGACTTGAAATGAAGAAATGCAGCTTCAGTGAAGGGATATTTTGGAATTGGATCGAGTTACTTTGGAAGCTTGCTTTCACTTTCTGCCCTAAGAGCCTCTAATAGTGGGAACCTCTTATGTCGTGACCACTAGGCTATCACCATGATGCAACTTACACCACCATAATCTAAGGCTTAAACCCAATGTTCCACCAAGACTCCGGGATGGGGGGACGCGGGTGCGGGGAGACACACAAGGGGGACGTGTGGAAGTACCCCCAAATTTTAGGGATTTTTGGGAAATGGGGGATGGGGGGACGTCACATATATAATATAAAAAATAAAAAATAAAAATAATAATGATAATATGATAAATCTCAACAATAACATAAATTAATTATATATATATTTGTTTTTATTTTTTATTTTTTAAATTTAATTTTTTTTTTTTTAAGTCTTACTAGGCAAAAAAAAATTGGGGGGGACTTCCAAGAGTCCCCCTTTTGGGGGGGGATGTCAAGAAGTCCCCCTTGAAAGGGGGGGGATGTCAAGAAGTCCCCCTTTTCAAGGGGGGACATCCAGGAGTCCCCCTTTTGGGGAGGCTCGTCCCCCACCTTGGGGAGTCACGTCCCCCACCTTGGGGAGTCACGTCCCCCCAAGTCCCCCCGCGTCTCCCCAAAAAGGGGACGTGGGGAAACGTCCCCCCTGGAGTCCCCCCGTCCCGAGGATGTGGGGGACGCATCCCCCACGACCCCCACCCTGGGGGACGCGTCCCCGTGGAACACTGCTTAAACCAAGAGAAATTGAAATAAGGTGCTAATGTTCGTAATTTACTTATACCACAATAATCTAATGCTCAAACCAAGAGAAATTGCATTAAGGTCCTAATGTAATAACACATGGCTAATAAGTAGTAGGGTATATGGCATAGGATATTAAGGTCCTAATGTACTCACACCATGATAATCTAAAGAACAAACCAAGAGAAATTGCATTAAGGTCCTATAATAATAACATAGGGCTAATAGGGTACATGGCATAGGATAATGATTGATAAGTAAACTGCATTAAAGAGTATTAAAGAGTGAAGACTATAATAACAAACATAGTTTTGCTTGAAAGTATTTATAAAGATATAATGTATATTGTCAACAATGTCTAGTTGAATCAATGAAGGTGGGTAGTTAATATAGTTCTCATTGTTTAATTTTCACTATGCTAGGCTCAAGTATGAGGTTTATTTCATTTTATTATTTACTTGAACCATGAACATATGCAGTTACACAATTTACAAGTGCTGCAATAACCAAGATCACAAGAAGAATAACCATGCATAAGAATACAAGAAATATCTTGGGAAAACCCTTCTCAACAAGGGAGAAAAACCCAACAATCCTTTGCTATATTCTCAAGAGAAGATCCTCCAACCATGAAACCCTAATGCACACAAGAGGGTGCTCTACTACCTTGAAACTTGTGCCCAAGAGAGGTGCACACTTCAGCCCTAGAAGATGTACTTGTTGAAATTTCCAAATGACAAGTGACTTGTGTGTTTCCTCAATGGGGAAATCATCTTTATTTATACTAGACTAGACAGACCAAAAGTGGTGTCTATTGGCACAACAGGGTTGACCTCAATAACTCAGAAAATAATTAATTATTAGAATAAACATTAATTATCTTTCACATATGGTGGAATCGACCTGTACCCTTTACATCACAATTAGGGTTACAGGTAAATCTTACTCTTAGACAATATAGCAAGGGATCCACACATTCACTAGTGCTCAACCACTAGGGACACACCCACCTGTGCTCAGCCATAGTGACGTCCTACTCAACAGATCTCCAGCTCACTAAGTCCACATGAGAATCATCTGGAGTACTATCTCAGGCCTGATTCAACTGAGTCCACAAGGAAGGAGACCACATGTCATAACAACTCAGTCCAGATTCTGACGCACACCCATCACATGGGCACCTTCACCCCACATAGGGGTACACATCGTTTCATCTCAATCCAGAGAGGAACAACACACCCATCGCATGGGCATCCTCACCCCACACAAGGGCACACATTGTCTCATCTCAGTCTAGAGAGGAATGACACACCCATCACATGGGCACACCCAACACACGAGCTCGCTCACAGGTCGACTCAACTCAGCCTCAGGGGAGAACGTGTCCTGGAGGATGTCTCACGAAGCTGTAATCATCAACACTCCCTCTCAATTAGGGAGACATTCTCTAGTAGGCCAAGTCTCTCACAGAAGTACTTTGAACTTCGTCTTGGCGAGCGGTTTGGTGAAGATATCTGCGATCTGCTCATGTGTAGGAAGGTACTGCACGTGTACTGCTTTCCTCTGCATCATGTCTCTGATATAATGATATTTTATCTTAATATGTTTCGATCTATCGTGAAACACATGATTCTCTGAGATCTTCACACATCTCTGGTTATCACAATGAATAATGGCAGAATCCATCTCATGATCAAATAAATCTGTCAGGAGCTTGTGAAGCCACACTGCTTTGCGCATTGCCACACTCAATGCTATATACTCTGGTTATGTGGTACTCAAGGCCATAGAGCTTTGTTTCCTGCTGCACCAGGAAACCATGGCAGACCCCAAGGTAAAACAACAACTAGATGTGCTCTTCCGGTCCATTGTGCTCCCTGCCCAATCTGCATCGGCATATCCATGCAAACTCATGTCTACACTAGAGGCATATCTCATGCGATATCCAACTGTGCCTCGTAGATATCTCAATACATGCTTCATTGTTATCCAGTGAGTCTGTCTCGGCTGACTCATGAACTGACTAAGTACATTCACTGCATAACATATATCAGGTCTGGTGTTAACCAGATACATCAATGATCCAATCAACCGTCGGTATAAATGTGGATCAATCTCTCCTGAATCAATAGAAGCATCGTTCGTTTTCTTCAAATCCATCACCATCGGTGTAGGCATGGATTTACAGTCTGTCATACCAAACTTCTTCAATATCTCCACTGTATATTTTCCTTGACTCAGGAAAATCTCATCAGTCCTATGCCATACTTCTAGTCCCAAGAAGTAGTGCATCATACCCAGATCCTTCATCTTGAATTCAGAAGTCAAAGCTCGCTTGCATTCAACAATAAGTCTTTCTGAACCGGTGAGGAATAAGTCATCCACATATAGGACCAAGATCAGGTACTTGTCACCAACAATGTGATAATATAGGTTTGGATCAACAACACTTTTGTTGAAGCCCAAACTCATCAAGAATCCATCCATCTTATCGTAACAAGCACGAGGTGCCTGTTTTAGTCCATCCAGGGCTTTCTTCAACCTGGACACATGAGATTTCTCGTCGTGTATCACAAATTCTTCTGTCTATTCAATGCAAACTTGTTCCTCAATCTCACCATTGAGAGATGTTGTCTCTACATCCATCTGATGTAGTTTCCAACCCATGGATGCAACTAGTGCAATGATAGTATAGATGGAGTGTATTAGGCTATCGGAGCAAATGTCTCCTCATAATCAATTTCCTCCACATGTGAGAATCCTCTGGCTACAAATCTCGCTTTGTATTTCTCGACATTTCCATCAACTGCATGCTTGATTTTATAGATCCACTTGGAAGTTACTACATACTTGCCTTCTGGTCTCGGAACAATAGCCCACACATCATTCTTCAAGATGGAATGATACTCTTCTGCCATGACATCTTGCCATACCTGTTGACCCATCGCTTCTCCATGAGAAGAAGGCTCAGTATCAACGATGTGGCTCATGGCTGAAAAATAGCTCGAAAATCTCTTTGGTCTCTTGCTCTCTCAGAATGTGGCTTGAGGAGCTGCATGTCCCTCTGCCTCCTACAGAGTTTGTCGAGCCTAGGCAAGTCTTTTATGACCTACTGCAATGTCTCTGGGAACATCAACTGGATCAACTGGAACAATGTCTGTCTCCCTTTGAACTGCTGAAGGGGGAGAAGGTACTATTTCGCTGTCAATCTCCATATGAGATTCTATGGATCTTTGAAAGGCTATCTCTTCTTCAAAGATGACATCTCTGCTTACCTCAATCTGTGTCTGACCAGGGATGTAGATTCGGTAAGCCTTTGAAGATTCACTGTATTCCACGAATGTACCCTTTCTTCCTGAGGGGTCTAGCTTGGATCTCTTTTCTTTGGGTACATGAAGATACATTGGACACCCAAATATCCTGAAGTGTCTTACCTCATGGTTCACTCCGGTGAAGGCTTCTTCGGGAGTCATGTTCTTCAAAATCTGGTGAGGACTCCTGTTCTGACCATATACTGTTGTCATGGATGCTTCTGCCCATAGAATCATAGGTAGATGCTGATCATGTATCGTTGCTTTGGTTGCTTCAATGATGGTTTTGTTTTTCCTCCTTCTCAAATAGTTTTGACTCCCTCTGAAGTCTGAAGAATAAACATCTTCCTTTGTTGTTAACCTGTCTGGAGCAAGAAAACAAACGAAACAAAACAAGACAAGAATATCTCCTAGAGGAGAATAATGAGTACATCTCTAGAATCAAAACAATTTAAGGATTGTTGTCACAACTACAAATTGTGATGTAGCAAACTTAGAAATGTAGGTTAGAGGCATGATAATTAAAACAATCAAACCCAGATTCTTCACTTCTAGTGTGTTGTTCCTCTGAATGCACTGAGATCCCTCTGGATCCACGATTGCAACAAAGGTTCCTTCCTCCTACAAGTACCCTAATGACAATGATACAGATAATACATACAAGTGCATACCTGAGAGTGCTGATATGAAGAGGAAGGCTTCATCTTTGATGTCTTCATGTCTCTAACGTGGCTATGGATTTGTCTTCCAATCTTCTTCATGTAGTCTAAAGTTGCTTAATTTCTCAAGCCTATCTTCCAACAAAGTTCCGTTCTTCATGGTTTGCAGATTCTTTCACAAACCCTTAGCAACTAGGCTAGGAAACCTAACTAGGCTAGGCTAGAAAGCTTAGGTTTTGTTGGAATTATGAGTGCCAACAAGAAGCCTTAAGAGAGTCACAGGAATACTGGTGAGTTGTAGAACTTCTTCAATGGGTTGTAAAAACCCTAAAATTGAAATTTCTGGAATTTCTGTAGAAAATTGCGGAACCCTAGAAATCCTAGGGCCAAAAATCCAAAATTCTTGGAATTGCAATATGAGAGTTGTTGGAGGTGCGCCGAGGGAGGCCGTACACCCCTATGCAATTTTTAGCCCTAACGTTTCAATATTAAGTGTTGGAACACCCAAAAAGGGGAGGGCCGTACAGATTTCTGGAAACCCTAGGAGGGCCGTACAGTTCTGCAAAAGAGAGAGGACCACTGCTAGAAGCTTGTGCAATGGCTTCTTCAAGACCTATGCTTTGATTCCATGTTTAATTTTCACTATTCTAGGCTCAAGCATGAGGTTTATTTTATTTTATCATTTACTTGAACCATGAACAAATGCAACTACACAATTTACAAGTGCTACAATAACCAAGATCACAAGAAGAATAACCATGCACAAGAACACAAGAAATATCATGGGAAAACCCTTCTCAACAAGGGAGAAAAACCCAACAATCCTTTGCTATATTCTCAAGAGAATATCCTCCAACCATGAAACCTTAATGCACACAAGAGGGTGCTCTACTACCTTGAAACTTGCACCCAAGAGAGGTGCGCACTTCAACCCTAGAAGATGTACTTGCTGAAATTTCCAAATGACAAGTGACTTGTGTGTTTCCTCAATGGGGAAATCACCTTTATTTATACTAGACTGGACAAACCAAAAGTCGTGTCTATTGGCACAACAGGACCGAACTCAATAACTAAAAAAATAATTAATTATTACAATAAACATTAATTATATTTCACATACGGTGGAGCCGACCTGTACCCTTTACATCACAATTAGGGTTACAGGTAAATCTCACTCTCAAACAATATAGCAAGGGATCCACACATCCACTAGTGCTCAACCACTAGGGATGCATCCACCTGTGCTCAGCCACATGGATGTCCTACTCAACAGATCTCTATCTCACTGAGTCCACATGAGAATCATCTGGAGTACCATCTCAGGCCTGACTCAACTGAGTCCACAAGGGAGGAGACCACACGCCATAACAACTTAGTCCAAAGTCTGAAGCACACCCATCACATGGGCACCTTCACCCCACACAAGGGTACACATCGTTTCATCTTAATCCAGAGAGGAACGACACACCCATCTCATGGGCATCCTCAACCCACACAGGGGCACACATTGTCTCATTTCATTCTAGAGAGGAACGACACACCCATCACATGGGCACACCCAACATATGGGATCTCTCACAGGTCGAATCAATTCAGTCTCAGAGGAGAATGTGTCCTGGAGGATGTCTCACAAAGCCGTAATCATCAACTCTCACTAGGGTTCAAGTATTATCAATAACATTTCATGTGTGTGCTCATGTTTGTGTATGTGTGCTAGTGCATGCAAGAACAATTGAGGCCAAGTGTATGTCGTGAGTGACTTTGTTAGAGTAGGTGGCCTCCACTCATGGATTCTAAGTTGAAGTCCTAGTTGAGTTTGTCAAAATAGATACCCTACACTCATAGATTCTAACTTGAAGGAGACTAAATTGAATGGGCATGGTGGTTTCCCCATAATGCTAAATTTGAGTGCGCTAGCCTCACCGTGATAAGAAGATTTCACTTTAAGAAAAGAAAAATATAAATGCATAATTGGATGGTGCTTTGGTATCATCTGTCAAATGGTTGTGTTTTAATTTAAAGGTTTCCAAGTTGCACTTGTTTAAAATGACAATTTTGTCTTTGAAGATATCTGTTTCCCTATGGTTGAATGGTAAATAGGGGACAGAAAAATTTAAATGCATATTTGTGTTTTGATGGTGCTTTGGTATTATTGCCAAATTGTATGCATTAATTTAAAGGTTGTCAAGTTGCACTTGTTTGAAATGACAAATTTTGTATGTTTGATGATGTCCACTAGCCTATGGTTGAATGGTATGTAGGTGATGCTTCCTATGAAGAGACTATTCTTTTTGGTCTTATATAACCTAGAATAGAAAAGCAACTGCATTTGGCTGCCTTTGATCACCCAATATAGAATATACTTGAGACCACACCCTTTAGATAGAATGAGACTAGGGTGGAAAACCAACCTACTTCACCTAAACCAGACTACCATATTCATCTAATACACTTAGTGGGGCTTTACACCTTAGGGGTTTGGGTCATAAACCCAATGGATGGAGACCTTGATGATATCCACCTCACCACATTTTCTAAGGGAATGATAAAGGGTGTTAACTTTAAGGACTAAGGCTTATGACAAGGAAGATAATTGCCACTTAATTTTTCTTAAACAAAAATTTGTAAATTTATATTAAAAAGAGTTGTAGGTAGGATGAACATCAAGGAAGTACAAAAAGGAAGCTACCATGGAATAAAACCATCATTGTAGGCAGACAAAATATTTCAAAAACAAAATTTCTAGATCATCCTTTGCTATAGCCTTCAAAAAATTCATGCTAGTATATACTCTTAAAAAAAGGCCTAATATAATTAATGATTTACAATACATAAAAGCTAATGAAATACATGTTTGTTGATGGATTCATCTTGAATCATGATATCCCAAGTCCATGTCCTCCATCATTTGATGCACTTTGTCTTCTTCCTCGAGGTCTTCTTGACCTGAGTAGACTGACATTCTGTAATTAGATGCAACTGATTGTGAGCCTTTACTAAGATTGCAGATCATGTTTCTCAACATGGAACGTTTTTCTTCCAACACTTGGATTTGTTGCTTCTGTTGAACTAGAGTATTTTTGACCAAAGCATTTCAAGATATACATTGATGTTCATTTTCATGAACTTTGGTAGTTATTGAGAAAATTGAAATTTTCTTGTGATTGATTGAATCCTCATGTTTGTGGAGAACCCTATGAAATTATTGGGCTTCCCTATAGTCCATCTTTAGACCTTGTTGGCCAATCAAAATATGCTAGTCACATAAAAAACCCTTATCTTCCCTTAAACTATTGCTACAGACAAGAATTGTTCCTAGGGGGACAATGTAGGATGGACAAGGGATAGTCTGCAAGTTCCAACATCTAGACGTCAAACAACACCACCAAACAACCCAAGAGAAACTTGAAGCCGCAAGCACCTAGAACCCCAGACACCACAAAAACAATGTGGTTCTAGAATAGAACATTAATAGAGCACCACAAAACCACCAAAAACCTCACCAGAGAAAAACTCCAAAGCATGGGTGACAGACAAAGATAAGTTCTTACCAAGAAGGAATGCATGCCTAAAGTAGACCTCCACCAAATTATGACATCAAAACCACCCAAAAACTATGGAATTATCCCACCCGAGTACTGAAATATCTTGCAAAAGGTTTCCAAATTCCGGTCGAGATTTAAGTTTAACATGTGTGAGGCCGATGAATAAGTCCCTCCACATCTCGTCCCCCCGCTTGATGTCACATGATGCCATGAGTATCGTGACAATTGTTGATTGTTAAAGTGGTGACGTGCCTTCATGTTTGATAAAACACAAATGAGCTTAGGGGATGGCTTGAACATATAGATCCCCATTTTCCTTAAAGACCCATTCTTTTAACTTGATTGCATTATTTGCAAGGCTATCAACTTGTTAATCAAGGTCCCTTAGAACCTCGATGAAGGAAACCTCCTAAAATCTAAGAGTATCAGTTTGAATCGTCGCTATGAGTGGTGTTAGATTGTCGTCAAAAGGAGTCTTCTTAGAATTCATTAGATTGATGATTATACTCGAATTGTCGATGACAATCAAAGTCCTTACTATGCCTGCATTTACTACAATTAGACCTTGAAGGAGGGCATACACCTCGACATGGTTATTTTTGGATGTTCCTAAACCCCATGCACAAGTCGATTCTTGTTTTCCCTCAGGATCAACAATAATTCCCCACGCACCTGCCACCTCAAGTTTTCCGTTTGATGCTCTGTTAAAGAAGACATTGCGATTTTTGTTTTGAAATTGTGAATCACATAAGTATTTTTCATTGAGTCTTAATTTCCATGATGAACAACAAACTGGCCTGTGAGTGACTGATTTTTAAGTTGGCACAAGGTCCATTAGAAATCCTGATAGCCATGCTCTCTTGTCATTATCAAGCCAATGAAACTCGTGGTCCTTTCTCCCCCTGGAGTTCAAAGTTTTTTCCAGAAGGCCTCTTGCTTTTTCAACAATTTATCTTGGATTAGTTAGCTCATGATGGGAAACAACCTTATTACGAGCTAGCCAAGTTTTTTGACAAATGAATTTAGCTAATGCTTTCCATACTCTTTTCAGAATATATATTTTTTTGAATGACACCTTGTAACATTTGTTCTAGTGGGTAAACATATCCTTCCATGAGTTTTTAATTTTGTGGTAGATCCCTACAAAGGTTGCTTTCTAGAGTTGTTTCAAGAAAGAGCAGTCAAAGAAAATATGGCGAGTTGCTTCAACATCGCCGAGGCACAATGCACAACGAGTGGGACCATGAATTCCCCTCTTCTAGAGATTCTTCGCTATCAATATATTCCCATGCACCATTACCTAGCAAAAATTGTTTATTTTGGGTACGCTATTTTGATGCCATACATGATGCCCTATATTGGAGCATTGGTGAAGGGGCATAGGCTAAGTTTGAAACTGATATCCACCTTTAACACTATATTTTGAGTTCCCCATCCTCTTCAATTAGGGATAAAGAAATCAAAAGGGGCACAACCTTTGAGAGAGGTGGCAAGAGGGGCTAAATGGGCAAGAGGCAATCTGAGTGACTAACCCAACCAATGACTGGCGTCAATTTCCCAAGATGAGATATCATACAAGGTGATTATTCCTTGATTGTCCATCCATTGTTTTAAAGGGAGAAACTTGTTTTTTGTTCCAAGGAAGGATTCCCCATGACATTGCCCTTCCACACATTAATCAACTTACCATTGATTGGAATCCATGTTAGCTTGAATTGAACAATCAAGGCTATAGATTTGAGGATCTTCCAAATGTGTGACCCTTTCTTATTTTCCAGTGGTCTATCTATGCATCTCTCTTGATTTCCTTGGAAATAATTCATGAGGTTAACCTTCTTCTGCCATTCCACCTTTCTAGCGATCAACCTCCATACTAATTCGACTCTTGGAGAAAAATTCATGAGTGAGGGGTCTTGATAACCAAGCCTCCTCTGTCATTGGGAGATCTCACCATGTTCTAATTGATTAAGTGAAATTTTTTAAAGTTTGATTCCCTCCCCCTGCAACAAGAATTTTCATATTTCATGTGACACATGCTGCATAATTCGCACAAGAGATAACATAGTAGAACATTTGAAAATTGGGAGAGTTGAAGGTACCATGTTAATGATGACCACTTTTCCTACTGGATTCAACCATTAAAATCCCCACTGTTGGAATTTGGACTTGATTTTTCTTATGATACTTTGCTAGGACTGCGTTGTAGGATTGCTTAGAGATATTGGCATCCCCAAGTACTTGAAGGAGGTCTAGGACTCTTGGCAAGGGAAATATAGCATTCTAGAGATTGCATGGAGTTGAGAATTGATATTCTATCCAAAGATTTGACTTTTTCCATTATTTACCTTACCACATGAAGCTTTGAGAAGTTGGTCCAATACACATTTAAAGGGATCAATAATGATAGTTGAACCAACACTAAGCAGAGGGGTTTGATCAATGAATTGTGAGTGGTTCGTTCTTTTGACACCTCTAACTAATTTAATTCTCAACAAGTTTCCCTCGACCCATTCTAATTCCAATTCCCCACTTAAGGTTTCAACTTTAATAATATATATGAGACGGGAAATGGGACAACCCCCTGTCAATCCTTGGTTGCTTTTGAAAAAAGAGGTGGGCCTCCCACTTATTAAAGGTACGATCCATGAATTACTAATTCAAGTAGAAATCCATTTAATAAAGTGAGGACAAAAACCAAATTTAGTTAAAATATCAAACATGAAAGAATGCCTTACTTGGTCAAAAGCATTGCCCATATCGATTTTGATGATCATCCCTTTGTCCTTGTTCTCCTTACTTGAGTGGATTTCTTTCTGGACCATTAGTATATTGTCAACTGTTTTACATTTCTGCATGAATCCTCCTTGGTTGGCAGAGATTATTTTGGGAAGAATCATCTTCAACCTATTTGCCATGGTTTTTGTTAAGATTTTTATAAGAAGAGTTGCACAGTGAGATCATGCAAAATATGGAGGAGGAAGATGGATTTGCTTCTTTAGGAATTAGAGCAAGGAAGGATGAGTTCGTCGTGCCATTGATTTTGCGATATTTCTAAACAAACTGGAGCATGCAATTTAAATCAATCCTTGTAATATCCCAACAGACCTAGTAAAATCTCTGGAGTTTAGTTAAGGGCTAGGCCCCAAATAACATTAAGAATTTCAACCTCCTTTATTACTTTATTCAACTCTACTTCTTATCATTAGATATTAGAGTGGGGGGTATGGTTTAGTGTTACAAAAGAGGAATTAGAATTCCCCCCCTCTCGTTCGGAGTATAGAGACTCAAAGTGATTTCTGGTTGCCTCTTTGATTGCTATAAAACCACTCTATTTCCCCCCAGGCTATGGGTAACTAAGGAGATCTTGTCTCAAGGCCCACAGGTAGCAGACATGGAGTGATGAGAGTCAGATTGACTAGTAGAGCCCATAGGGTCCCTCCTATTCATGCTGATCACCACTCATCACCATAAGCAAAGAAACATCCACTACATCAGCTTGGTCCCAGAGGAAAACAAGTCTTTCTTCACGAGGTAAAAAGTATGGTGTCATGGTAAGTGTCACTTTAATATTTGAAGCATTTGAGCATGTTGGAAAGATTCCTTTCTTGATTATGGAACATTTGCTTGGAAATTATACCTTTTGCCTAATTTCACCTTGGTGAGTGACATGGTTGTTGAAATAATGTAACTACAAAGTGTATTCTTATTATTATTTGATATATTATTCATTGGATCAATCCCCATTGTGGATTGATCATGTTAGCTACTTTAAAAGGACCAAATCCCCTTTTGCGGATTGGTCATATTGTAATTGTAAAAGGCAAAAGAAGAAGTCGGCCCCAGAATATATCAAAGAGGCCCCGAAACATAATAAAGGTGGTTATAACCACCCAGTTGGAGAAATCGGCCCTGCCAGTGAAGAGACACTCCACACGTGCCAGTCTTGTATAAATAAGGAGGCTAGCACCTCACTTAGACACACAACTCGCTCATTTGAGAGATAAGTTTCAGATCTGCTGTTAAAGAAGAAGGAGAGAGAGTGGCGCATATCTGGGAGAGGATCTTCTGCATTAGTTTAAGAGATCTCTTGACATTGTATTGGCTATCTATATTAAGGAAGTTTTGCTGGGTTTTCTTCCCCTAGAGAGTTTCCCAGGATAAATGCTGTGTCTCTTGTGATTGTGTATTTCTCAGTGATCTTGGATTATGCTATTGTTATCTAATGAAATGAAAAGAACTATAATAATGGCTTAAACATTAACATGGTATCAGATCCAAGCTGAAGGAAGCATCTTTCACAAGAGTGAAAAACGTCACTGTTGCCGTACATGAAAATTAGGGCTTTTTGATGGTGAAGCTTTTCAGCCCCAAAACCATCTAGAAAAGTGCGCCCTCCCCTAAGGATCACTTTGGCACTCTCAACGCACCTTTTCAGTGGCTGGATCTTCCAGAAAGTGAAACCCTAGTTTCACAAAGTACCAGAAGTACCAGAAAACCAGTGTACCAAAAGTACCAGAGTACTAGAGGTACCAGAAAACCAGAAGCACCAGTCCATAATTCCGCAGATCAAATTTGGAGGATAAAAAGTTGGATTTTCTTAGATCCAAACACACCAGGCTACTTGCCTCAGCCAAGCGCACCTTGTGGTAAGTTTAGATTTTGATTTTGAGCACTTTCATTTTTCGGTCATTTTCCTAGCTCCAAGTAAAGATGTCTGCAAGCATTAAACTTGTTTCCAAGCTAGAAGGAGTGGAAAACTTCCATGCCTGGAAGTATAAGATTGGTCTCATTCTTGAAGAGAATGACCTAGAAAGATTCGTAAAAGAAGAAGTACCAGAACCCGTCGATGCTACAGAAAAGCAAAGCATCAAAAGGACACAATTAGGGCCAAAAGAATCATTGCAAATTCAATCAAAGATCACTTGAATCCTTATGTGTCATCTAAGAAGAGTCTGAAAGAAATGTTTGATGCCTTGACTAGACTATATGAAGGAAAGAACATAAACCAGAAGATGAATCTAAGAACTCAACTGAAGAATACAAGGATGCAAAAAGGAGAAACGATTCAGGAATACTTCTCCAGAATCTCATAATTCAAAGAACAACTAGCAGCTATTGGAGATACCATAGATGAAGACAAACTCATAATGACGACCCGAAATGGTCTCACAAGACCTTGGGATGCATTCATCCAAACGATATGTGCCAGAACGGAGAAACTAAAGTTTGATAGTCTATGGGAAGAATGCATCCAAGAAGAAACAAGAGTAGCGAATCGTGAAGTGTTACTAGCAAGAGATGATGATCAAGCCCTAGCTACTCACACCAAAGGAGGAAGGAGGAAACCCTACTTCCAAAAGGAGACTCATAAAGAGCCTCAACAGTCAAACAAATTCAATCATAAAGAATCTCATCCAAGGAGATTTCAGAAGAAAGGAGAACGAAAGGAAAGGGACTACTCATCTGTACAATGCTATCATTGTGACAAGATAGGACACATTGCGAAGTTTTTTCCAGCCAGACGAGAAGAATACAAGAGAAAACACAAGAGGTTCCATGCCCATGTAGTCGAAGATGAAAAGCCACCCGCAAAGATGATAAGAGAGCAGATCAAAGACCATGTCTTGATCTCGGCCCTCTCAGGATCTGTAATAGTCGAAGAGGACACTTGGCTCATTGATAGTGGTGCATCCAAGCACATGACGGGACAAAGAAACATTCTCTCTTGTATCTCATAAAATATTTTTTCTCAGAAAGTGACACTTGGAGATGATTACCAATATCCCATCAAGGGAGTGGGAGAAACAAATCATAAACTGAATTCAGGGAATTCACTAAAAATGAAGGACGTACTATATGTACTAGGCTTGAAGAAGAACCTACTCTCCATTTCAGCTTTAGAAAAGAAAGGCTTCAGAGTTTCCTTTATAGATAGAGAAGTTCTTATGTGGGCTAAAGGAGAAACCTTAAATGAAGCAATCATCATTGGAAGTGAAGAAAATGGCTTGTATAAACTAAAGGGTCACTCAGAGGCTGCCATGACCCACGCCATTGAAAACTCATGTTAACTTTGGCATAGAAGGTTAGCCCACATCAACTACAAGGAACTACCATACATATGCAAAGCGGTCACAGGTTTACCAGAACTCAAAGGTGACCATAAAGGCGTATGCAATGGATGTGCACAAGGGAAGAACATCAAGAACCCGTTTCCAAAGAGGGACAACAAGACAAAAGGAGTCCTAAAACTCATTCATTCAGATGTGTGTGGCCCAATGCCATCATCCTCCATCATCGTGTATGTATATTATTTATCATTCATTGATGATTACTCTCGTAAAACCTGGATATATTTCTTGAAATCTAAAGATGAAGTGTTCAACAAGTTCAAGGAATTCAAAGCCTTGATAGAGAACCTTTCTGAAAGGAATATTAAGATACTCAAGTCAGATAATGGAGGAGAATATACCTCAAAAGAGTTTGTGAACTTCTGCAAAGATGTTGGGATCAAGAGGGAACTCACTACTCCCTATAATCCCCAACAAAACGGTGTAGCTGAACGAAAGAACAAAACCATACTAGAAGCTGTGAAGACTATGATCCATGATCAAGATCTTCCT
>JASDQU010100459.1:166079-197212 GCA_032191745.1 Picea mariana | reverse complement strand
ATCCATGATCAAGATCTTCCTATGTGCTTATGGGCATAAGCAACAATGGTAGCTGTATATGTGCAGAATCAATTGTCCCATAGTGCACTTGGGCTCAAGACACCGGAAGAGATGTTCACCGGAAAGAAGCCAGAGGTAAGCCATCTCAAAATATTTGGCTGTCCAGTGTTTATTCATATACCTAAAGAAAAGAGAAACAAGATGGACCCTTCAAGAAATAAGGGAATATTTGTGGGATACTATGAGGTCTCCAAGGCCTTCAGAATCTATATACCAGGTCAACATCACATTGTGATCAACAGGGATGTGACCTTTGATGAAGATGCAATGCTCAAGAAATCTAAACTATGCCATCTTGAAGAAGTATATCAAGAGGAACCCGTAATCCCCAGTACTGCAATGAGGGAGGTTCCCAGAGCTGCAGAACAAGTGAGGGAAGTTGTAACTTCCCCTGATGAGGAACTTCTAGAAGAACATGATATAGTAGAAGTGAAAGAACCTCCTCAGATGACGACCCTCTATAAAAGAAAGCCAGCTTGGGCTAGAGAGCTTATTCAAGATGGAGAGAAGTAAGGTGTTCCCCAAGGAACTACGATACAGGTGAAAAGACCAAAGCCATTATCCAGTTATACGGCTTTGATGTGTGATCTCCTAGAAGAGGAACTTACCTGCTTTGAAGAATCCATTCAGAGGAAAGAATGGGTAGATGCCATGATAGAGGAATATCAATCCATAATGAAGAACGAAGTATGGGAAATAGTTCCTAGACCGAAGAATAAAGATGTGGTATCCTCCAGATGGATCTTCAAAATAAAACATACTGCTGATGGAAATATTGAGAAGTATAAAGCAATATTTGTCACTCGCGACTTTTCCCAGAAGGAAGGCATTGACTATGAAGAGACATTCGCTCCTGTGGCCAGATACACTTCGATCAGAACCATCATAGCTCTTGTAGCTAAGATGAAGTGGAAGCTGCACCAGATAGACATGAAGACAACTTTCCTAAATGGTGTCATCGAAGAGGAAGTGTATATAGAGAAACCTCAAGGATTTGAGGTTGAAGACAGGAAGCCTCATGTCTGCAGATTGAAGAAATACTTATATGGATTGAAGCAATCTCCTAGAGCTTGGTATGGCCGTATAGAGAGTTTCTTGACGACCTTAGGCTTTACCAAGGGTAAAACAGACTCTAACCTCTACCTAAATATCATGAACGATGAGCTAGTAATCTTACTACTATATGTGGATGACTTATTCTTAACTGGAGAAGAAAAGCTCATCATTGAATGTAAAAAGAGACTTGCCTCGAAATTTGAAATGAAAGACCTTGGCCTAATGCATTATTTCTTAGGTCTTGAGGTATGGCAGAGTCCTGAGAGGACATTCCTTAACCAAGGGAAGTATACGGTCGAAATCTTGAAGAGATTCGACGTGTTGGAATGCAAGCCCATGAATACACCCATGGAAGCAAATTTGAAGTTGCTGGTCGATACTTCGTCAGAGTTGATTGATGCCACATTGTACAGACATATTATTGGATCGATGATGTACCTGACAAATACCAGACCAGACATTTGTTTTGCCGTGAACACCTTGAGTCAGTTTCTTGTAGAACCCAGACGTGTTCACCTAATGGCTGCAAAACATGTGATGAGGTACCTTAAAGGTACAATAGATTATGGTCTCAGCTATGATGGAGATCATGATTTCAAATTGAGTGGATATACTGATGCAGATTGGGCAGGAAGTGTTTCTGACAGGAAAAAAACTTCAGGATGTTGTTTCAGTTTGGGATCAGCTATGATCTCGTGGTAGAGTAGGAAGCAATCTAGTATTGCTCTCAGCATAGCGGAAGAAGAATACATTGCTGCATGTTCTGCCAGCTGCAAAGCTATATGGCTTCGAAAGTTGCTGACCGGCCTATTTTACTTAGAGATGAGAGCAAACTTGATTCTATGTGACAACCAGAGCTGCATAAAGATGACAGAGAATTCTGTATTCCACGACAGGTCGAAGCACATAGAGATCCGTTATCATTACATCCGTGACATGGTGTAGAGTGGAGCCTTAAAGCTCCAATACATTAGCACAAATGAACAGTTTGCTGACGTGTTGACCAAGCCACTATCTCATATAAATTTTGATTACTTTCGAGATAAGATTGGTATAGTCCGAAAGGACCCTCCTCGAAAGGGGGAGTAGATGCTGTGATGAGACATCTCTTGCTTCCGACCTGATAGTTGTGACGTAAAGCAATATGATGTGATATGACTAGTACTATGCTTCCAGCTGGATAGCTGTGATGTAAAGCCAGTCTAGTATCCTGCTTCCGACCTGATGGTTGTGACGTAAAGCAGGACGAGTACCTTGCTTCCGACCTGATGGTTGTGATGTAAAACAAGATGATGTGTGAATAGTACTATGCTTCCGGCTGTATAACTGTGACATAAAGCAAGTCTAGTTCCCTGCTTCTGACTTGATGGTTGTGACGTAAAGTAGTATGTGTACCTTGCTTTCGACTTGATGGTTGTGACGTAAAGCAAGATGATATGATGAGACTAGCATTGAGCTTCCAGTTGTAAGTCTAGTATCCTGCTTTCGACCTGATGGTTGTGGCGTAAAGTAGAACGAGTATCTTGCTTCCAGCTTGAGTGACGTGACACAAAGCAAGACGATGAGATGAGACGAGTAATGTGCTTCCAACTTGATAGCTATGACGTAAAGCCAATCTAGTATCTTGCTTCCAACCTAAGTGCTGTGACGTAAAGAAAGACATTGAGATGAGATGAGTACCGAGCTTCCAGCTTGACAACTGTGACATAAAGACAGTCTTTTATTATGATGAGCCAGCCTTGTGCTGTGATGATGATGATGTATCAGTTTTTATACTAATACATATTGATGCAAATGATGATGGCATTCCTTTGAGAATGACGATGCTGTCGATGAAGAAAACTTCCGATGATTTATAGATACACCAGTCAGTGTTCCAAGATGATATTGATGATGCTGTCCTCTCACCCACTTGATGCTGTTGATGATGTTGTCCTCTCTCTCTCGCATGATGCTGCTGAAGAATACCCTTCTTGTTAAGGGGGAGTGTTGAAATAATGTAACTGCAAAGTGTATTCTTATTATTATTTGATATATTATTCATTGGATCAATCCCCATTGTGGATTAATCATGTTGGCTACTTTAAAAGGACCAAATCCCCTTTTGCGGATTGGTCATATTGTAATTGTAAAAGGCAAAAGAAGAAGTCGACCCCATAATATATCAAAGAGGCCCCGAAACATAATAAAGGTGGTTATAACCACCCAGTTGGAGAAGTCGGCCCTCCCAGTGAAGAGACACTCCACACGTGCCAATCTTGTATAAATAAGGAGGCTAGCGCCTCACTTAGACACACAACTCACTTTTTCATTTGAGAGACAAGTTTTAGATCTGCTGTTAAAGAAGAAGGAGAGAGAGTGGTGCATATCTGGGAGAGGATCTTCTGCATTAGTTTAAGAGATCTCTTGGCATTGTATTGGCTATCTATATTAAGGAAGTTTTGCTGGGTTTTCTTCCCCTAGAGGGTTTCCCAAGATAAATGCTGTGTCTCTTGTGATTGTGTATTTCTAAGTGATCTTGGATTATGCTATTGTTATCTAATGAAATGCAAAGAACTATAATAATGGCTTCAACATTAACAATGGTTTCCTAGTAAGTAGGTCACCCTCAGGAAAATGGTTGATACTAGGTGGTTCCTTGAAGGGCCATTGTACCATTCCCGCTCAAACTTACCACTTTCTACACTTCTTCCCCTCTGTTCCCTCATTTTTTGGGTTTCCAGGATCATTGACGTAAGAAGGGATTGTACCTCATTTCATGGGAAGAAGGGGCTAAAGGCCCATAGGTGTTGTAGATGGAAAAAGTTAAAATCCAATCATTATGCTTCCAGATGCTTGCCCTAAGGTCCTGAGAGAAATGAAGCGCTACTCCATAAGAATCAAGGACCTTCTAACATATAACTAACAAATGTACCGCTTGTTGGGGATATGCATTTTGCGATGTCTCTTACTTTCCATTGCATATGAAACTCTATGTGTTTCTAACTTCAAGTGGCATCACAATAATATTTACTTTCCATTGCACATAGTACTCAATGCTTTGGACCATAATCAATTAATGGAAATAAAGGGCTTGGAAAAATGTTGCGTCTCAGATGAAGGACAACACATCCTCTACAAAGGCACCCATACATGAGACAATACAGACCGTTGTATGTCAGGATTCCGTACCTAGAATTATTTCCCCAGTCCATATCATATTCATTACATGACTTAGATGGGGTCTTCTTGGGAAACATCCTTTGATTTGGGGATTGGCCTACCCAATAGGGAACCATGACACCCCTCCCATACCTAAATTATGAAAAGTTTATAAGGTCTTTGAGCATTTGTTTAATTTGAAAAGTGGGGTTTGATGAACATGTTTGGGTGGTTCTCTTATTATATGTGGATTATTTGGCATGATTCATATGACTTGTGGACCCTTGGAGGGAGTACTTGTTTATCTTTGCAGGACCTTGCCCACAGGATGGATGTTAGACCCCACGTTTGGGGCACCATTCGATGATGAGTGTTGCACCTTGATGATGGAGGGTGTTGCCTTTGGAGGCATCTTGGAATGGAAAGAGGATGAGACTCCACCCTTCTCCACTTGAACGCTGGCCTTTGGAGGCCTGGACGTCACCCTCCTATCCCATGACGTCACCTAGGGGCTAGGGTTTGATGGATTGATGGAGGAGGCATGTAGCTTGGATCTTGGCACATGAGAGAGGGATGCATGGCATTTGGAGGCCCAACATTCCACATTTTCATCCTTAACATCACTCTTATGAGCCTAGCATCACCCTACTAAGGCATGACGTCACCCTCTTAGGGTTTTATTTCATGTAAATTTATTTTTGTCTTAATTGAAAAGGCAATTTGAAGGGGTCGGCCCTCTTGTGTAAAGACATGACTTTTCATTAGAGTCCTTTGGATGGCTAGGGTTTCAATATAAATATGGCTAGCCAAGACTCATTTTACCATCACGTTCTTCTCACACATGTGAGAGACAAGTCTGAAATTTTCTCTACATTGGGGTTATTGGCTCTTTTTACTCATGCACTATCTCTTGGAGGACAAGTGTGGATCATTCTTTGCTGATTTTTGGATGAATTTGCTGCAATTAAGGTTTATTCTTGTCATATCTTGGTGAAGTAAGTAGATTTCTGCAATTTCATTTCATGTTATTGAATGTTCATGGTAAATTTTACTTGTTCATATTGAAGATTTTGCTAGGTAAATCCCTAAGAGAGGAACATAAGTGCTTCCTCCTCTCACAAGGTTAATTTCATACATAAATTTGTGAAGGAAATCTTACCTAGGGTTAAGCTCCTAAATCCCTAAAGTGCTATCACTTTAGGAGTTTGATTCTAGACTGCTGATAGTGACATAATTGAAGAACTTAAGAAGGGAGAAAAGGTTGCTAGAGCCCAAAAGTGATTTCACTCTAGAAATCATTCTCTTTAAGGCTCGAAACCTAAGGCCCTAATGTGCTAGCACCTTAGATTTCAAGCCCTACCTCTTAGAAGTTGCTACTATCACCTACAAACATATTGTATTTCCGACTCCATATCCTTAAGACACTAATAATTTAAGCTCTCTTGCGGTGAAAGTGATCAACAAACACTCTATTCTCAATTTCTCAAGCTATCTACTAACTTAACTAACTCTAACTAAAACTAATTCACTTGCAAACTTGCTGCTGTTAAAAAAGTTTGCTACAACCATCTAAATAATCTCTTATTTGCTGCATACATTTATCTATAGGTGGCCTAAACTTACCATAAATTGCATATAACAATTGGGTATTAATCTACTAAGTTTATGCTGAGATTTCATTCTCAATTGTTACATTTCTGAGGCATATTTCTTGCTGCTGTTACAAACTTGTACTTGCTGTTATAAAATGTTGTTTTGCTACAATTTTGTACCAACTATAGTGATTTTACATTGTCTAGTGTCTTATGAGGTTTTGATTTCATGTTTATACTTGGAAATCAATCATATATATGCTATTAATTTTCTTGTTCCGAGTAGGTACTCAAACAATTCCATACCTCATCCATTTCATAAACCTAGACTGTTCATTAGGTGATCAAGGGAAGGGGAGGTAGGATTGGCCATCAAACTTGCTACTTTTATCCCTTGAGGTCATGAGGGAAGCCTCCCTTGTGGTGGACCTCCTCCATCACTAAAATAAGGGGATTTCTTACTAAGGTGACAGTTGTAGAATTTCCTATAGTTATGCAAGATTTGGTGATCTTGTGTTGGTATTTGCACAACTACAAATCCTGTGATAAAATTTTGGCACCATTGATGGAGAGGATTGAGTCATTCTCCTCAATGACATATCTTTTGGTAATATTCTACCGAAGACCTTATCTTACAAATATTACCTGGTGAATCTACTGAGGGTGATTCCCTCACCTTCCTTTGATGATCCAAAGAGGTCATTCTATGACTCCACTAGTACATTCCTTGGTGTCATCTCAATCTCAACTTTGTATACTCTCAAGTGATGGAACCATGGCACCTGGGGATGACCAAGAAATATATCCTTATATTGATTTTGAGATCGTTCCTGGATACCCACACAAGTTTTCTGTTTGGGGAGACCATCCAATGTTCGAGGGTCATGTCGTTATTAATAGCGTAGAGATCCTTGAGTACCTATGGGAAATGGAATCAAAACTTGAGGACATACGAATACAATTGTTTATACGTTTCCTACCCTCGGAAGTACAAAATTGGGTCAAGGATCATTGCCAACCAAAAGGATTATCTTCACCCATAGATCTCAATAGTATATTTATTGAGTATTGGCGCCCAAAATATCAGACATATGAAGATGTCCTTAGAAATCTCACAGTAGTTCTTGAAGATGTATGGTTCACCACTAAGATTGTATAAGATCTCAGGAAGGTGTATCATGCTCAAAACAAAGAACCCAATGAAGAGATTTGCTAAGAGCCTCCTCATGAAGACCAATTGCTGGTGTCTTCTCCTCCATTTGATGAAGTCATCCAAAATTTCTTTCCTTCTACACAAGAAGAAGAGAATGCGGTAAGCTATTTTCCTTTCCAAATTTTTGATGATGCTTTATTTCATGATTCGGAAAATGAATAAGTTCTAGAGGAACCCTTGGATGCACTAGGCCCTGCATATTTTAATAAATATGATGATGTGGTTGATAACATTGATGAGTTTATACATGTTGGGAGACGTAAATGGGATGTGATTGGTCATGATGAAGATCCCGTCTATGATATTGAAGGTCATATTCAATTGTTTCCTTTACAATAGCCATATATGATTACTACAAATTTTTATGTTTGGTGGAAAGGAGATGACATGATTGTAGATTTGTTTCAACCACCTAGGGATGATTTTTTGCAGCATTCTTGTGATGATTTCCGATCATACTCTGGTGGATTTGATACATATTATTTTGAGCACTTGGATTTACTCGACGAAGAAGATTTCCAATCACCACTGTGCTCCAATTTGATGAGGGTAGGGACATGATTTTCCTAGAGAAAGATTTTTGTGACGATATTTTTCATCCTTCCTCTTTTCCTTCATCTCACTATGTCATCGAGGAAGCAACTAGGAAACACATTGCTTGTTCTAGGATGTCTCCGACATAATTTTTTTTCTTAGAATTTAAGGGTAGGTTGAATGCTTTAAGAATAAGTTTAACATCTCGATCTTTCAACCTTACTATGAGTAGTTGTTAGTCATCCTTCAGATTCTTGTTCATCCCTTCTCAAGCCTTGAGGAGTGATAATATCCAAGGTAGTCAACCTTCAAAGTCTTTGAGCCAGCCTTATGAGTCTTAATCTTGTTACAACCCCTTTTAGAGATGGATCAAGCATCCTTGTGGGAACATGACTTGGCATAATTTTTACGTCCCTCCCACCTCCATGAGTTATACTTTATGATTATTTATGATATAATGCATGTTCTAGCTCATGAGCTTTTTGTGCTTGACTTATCTTTATTTTGGTTCATGATGAAACACATGGGTAGATGTTTTGATACAATGCTAGGATGGTTTATCTAGTTATATGATTACACCTAGCATTTCACTAACATATATTAAAGTAGGTGTTAAGATGTGCTCGTTTAACCATAGACAATATCACAATATTGTCACCCAACCATAGGCACACAACCACCCCTGAACACCATAACCTTGAAAAATAGAATAATTCCGGAAGCAGTACCAAACCCTACAGATAACCAAGATATAACGCACCTTTATCCAAAGGTAGAGCACCAAGAAGAAATTCCAAAAACCATAAACCATAAACCAAGACCAACTCCCAACTACAGTGGTTGAAACTGCAGTCCTCCTCTAGACTTGTGCACCACTTTATCTTATGTGAGCTTGTGAGTGAGAGTGAGTCCAAATGAGCTCAAACACCCTCTATTTATAGTGCTCTTTGTCACCTGTCTAGGCCTACTTCTCCTTTTAGAGGCTAATACTTCAATATTAATTGTTTTATTGAGCCGACTTGTCTTCTAGGGTTTCTACACATCTGTTTAGGGTTTCTCTAGCTTGCAGAATATTCTAATCTAGTCAGAGGTTACACATGGAGGTTGATACCTCCCACAACTACCATAATATCAACACTCCCTCCTAGCTAGGGACGTATTAATAAGTAGCACCGTCATAACCACACGGCCTATCTCATGATCACATAGATCAAGTCACGAACAACATCACCACTATCAATATCATCTGATAGCATCTTGACATAAAAAATATACCATCAATTGCATCATCTCTCGAAGCCATACGCCAATTGAGTAATCAAACATGATGTTGAATAAGTCATGTTCCTAACTCATCTCACTCAACATAATGTCTCACGTAAGTCACTCACTCAACAGAATGATACAAGGACCATCCTAATCCGAACAAATGTCCTAGAAGAATAGTTGTCCCAACAGATGTTGAATGTCCTCAATTGCTACAAGAACCATCCCCTCCACTTTATCTTCTCTAATCCATACTAGCATGATGTAAATACATCATAGCTAAGTTGTACTAGCATGATGTGGAGTACCATCTACGTCATCTCTAAGCCGTACTAGCATGATGCAAATGCATCATATCTAAGATGTACTGGCATGATGTAGATCACTGCCTTTGCATCATCTCCAAGATGTATGATCATATCTAAGCTATCCTGGCATGCTGTAGATCAAATGCCTATGCATCATCTCTAAGCTGTATGATCATATCTAAGTTGTACTAGCTTGATGATCTGCATCATATCTAAGATGTACTAGCATGATCATATCTATCATGATGTGAGTCATTTGCATCATCTCTAAGCTGTATGATCATATATAAACTGTATGATCATATCTAAGCTGTACTAGTTTGATGCTCTGCATCATATCTAAGATGTACTAGCACGATCATATCTAGCATGATGCAACTCATGCATAAGCATCGTCTCTAAGTTGTACTATCTTGATTCCAATGCATCGTATCTAAGATATACTAGCACAATGTGTCTTAGGACATCTGTATCATATCTAAGCTGTACTAGCATGATGCTGAAGCATCATATCTAAGATGTACTAGCATGATAAACATCAACAATCTGTCAACCTGGACCATTCTCCACAGGGAGAATTTCTGTCCATTGACACTCCCTACCAACCAAGGAAGTCATCTCCTCCCTTTCAACCAGGGGAGAAATCTCCATGAGTCCCAAATTATCCCTCAAGTATGCAAACTTTATCTTGGACAGAGGCTTCATCAAAATATTAGCTGTATGCTCATCGGTGGAGATGTACTGGAGAATCACTTCGCCTTTTTGGAATTTATCACAGATAAAGTAATACTTGATATAAATGTTCTTTGACCTATCATGGAACAAGGGGTTCTCTAAAAGATTCATACAACTTTGATTATCACAATGTATCATAGTCGAATTCGACACCTGATCAAATAGTCCAGAAACTAGCTTACGAAGCCATACTGCTTCCATACAAGCATCACAAGCTGCAATATACTATGCTTCTGCAGTGTTGAGTGCAACAAACTTCTATTTCCTTCTAGCCCATGATATCATAGCAAATCCCAAAATGAAACATATACCAGAAGTAATATTTCTGTCATCTGTACTCCCTGCCCAATCTGAATCAGTAAATCCATGCAACTGTACATCACTTTTGAGGCATATCTCAAACCATAGTTTAGCGTCCCACAACGATATCTCAAAATATGATTTGTAGCTATCCAATTCTCATGTCTAGGTTCCACCTGGAACTGGCTCAACGTGTTCACAACAAAGCAAATGTCCAGCCAGGTATTCACCAAATACATCAATGAGCCAATCAATTTTCGGTACAGGGACAAGTCTACTGGACCAGAATCAAAGTCTCTCAACTTTCTCATATCAGTCACCATGGGAGTTGCCATGGATTTGCAATCTATCATCCCAAACTTTTGAAGGATCTTTACAACATAATTCCCTTTCCCTAGGAAGACTTCACCACACTCCTGCCATACTTCTAGTCCTAAATAATAATGCATAAGATCAAGATCCTTCATATATAATTCAAAGGCTATCTCCTTCTTACACTGAATAATGAGAGGCTCTGCACCTGTCAAGAACAAATCATCAACATATAGTAGTAGGATCACATGTGCATCATTCACAACCTTGTAATAAAGGTTTGGATCAACATAGCTCATGGAGAATCCAAGCCTCGTTAAGTAACTGCCAATTCTTTCATACCAAGCTCTTGGATCTTGTTTGATTCCATACACGACCTTACTTAATCTGCATACATGGGTATCTCTCGGGTGTACCCCAAAACCTTGAGGTTTCTCTATGTATAATTCTTCCTCAATTACTCCATTGAGAAAAGTGGTCTTTACATCCATCTTATGTAAACTCCAACCTATGAATGCTGCAAGAGATATGATGGCTCCGATAGAGGTATATATGGAAACTGGAGCAAACGTCTCATCATATTCTTGTCTCTCCTACTGGGATAACCCTCTAACCATGAATCTCACCTTGTATTTATCGATACTCCCATCTACTGCATGCTTTATCTTGTAAACCCATTTTGAAGTTACTACCGACTTTCCTTCAGGTCCAGGAGCAATTACCCATACATCATTCTTCATGATGGATTGATATCCTTCCATCATAGCTTCCTTCCATTCTTTATTCTTGACTTATTTCTCAAAGGTGAAAGGTTCTTCATTGACAAGACTTGTCATGAGTGCTGCATAACTAGAGAATATTTTGGGCCTCATTCTTTCCCTGAAGGTGCCACTAGGAGCTTTATGTATTTCTGCTTCTTGTGAGATGGATTCTAGCCATGCTAGTCGTTTTCTGTTCTTGGG
This sequence comes from Picea mariana, assembly GCA_032191745.1. Lineage (NCBI taxonomy): Eukaryota > Viridiplantae > Streptophyta > Pinopsida > Pinales > Pinaceae > Picea > Picea mariana. Next base: position 185,733 of record JASDQU010100459.1, on the reverse strand, counting down.
TACAACAACTAGTTATATCGGTTCAATTGGTTGGTCTGATTCTTCACTGGGATGTTTTGGCGAACATGTACTTTCTTCCTTGGGGTCTTCATGTTCTTCTTCATTATTGGAGTCTATGGGATATTCTATAGATTTCTTGAAGGAAATATTCTCATCAAAAGTTACGTCCCTTATGATTTCAATCTTCTGTTGACTTGGGACATAGATTCTGTAAGCTTTTGATGTATCATTATATCCAATGAATATTCCCTTGTTTCTCGATGGTTCTAACTTCTTCCTTTTGTCCTTGGCAACATGGATATAGATAGAACACCCAAAGATCCTTAAGTGTTCCACACTTGGCTTCTTTCTGGAGAAGGCTTCTTCTGGAGTCATGTTCTTCAATATATGATGATGAATTATATTATGAATATATATATATAGCTTTCATAGCTACTTCTACCCATAGAAACATGGATAGATTCTAGTCATTCATCATTGCCTTAACATATTCTTCAATGGAACGATTCTTTCTTTCTTCTACACCATTCTGTTGAGGATTATGTGGGACAATTATCTCCCTCCTAATCCCATCTTCTTTACAAAATGCAACGAGCTCCTTGGAGGTGTATTCTCCTCCATTATCAAATCTTATTGTCTTAATCTTCTTATTTGTCAAGTTTTCCACTTCAACTTTGAATTCTTGGATCTTGCCAAATACTTAATATTTCGTCTTTATCAGGTACATCCAAGTCTTTCTTGAGAAGTCATCTATGAATGTCACATAGTAAAGAGAGCCTCCTAGAGACTTCACTAGCGTAGGACCACATACATCTGAGTGTATCAGATCCAAGATCTCCTTGGATCTATTCTCACTACTTGGGAATGGTTTCTTAATATTCTTCCCAAGTGCACATCCTCTGCAAATACCTTCATGTACTAATTGTAGTTCTGGTATGCCTACAACCATCTGTTTTAGATATGAGAATGCTTGATAATGAAGGTGAGCATACCTTCTATGCCATAACTCACTAGGATTGAGTTCATCATGTACAAGAGCTTGAGAATTCTGATCTAGGAGTTTATACAATCTTCCTTCACATATCAAAATAACTCTAACATCTTCTATTTTTGAATCTTTAGACCATACAAGAACTTTTCCATCGACAAAAGATATTCCATCTTCTTTGTCTTCCAAGCAAGAAATAGATACTAAATTCTTTTTCAAACCAGGAACATATAAAACATTGTTAAGATGAACATTGTTACCTGATTCCATTTTGATATAATCTTTTCCCATTCATTTCACTACATAGGAGGTATTGTCTCCAAGTTCCACTTTATGAGAGGTTTCCTTTTCCTTCATGCTTGAGATATTTTCACAATCACTAGTCATATGTATTGAAGCTCCACTATCGATTAGACACATGTCATCTTCAAAGGATCCTATAAGAGTTGAGTATTAGAAGAAATCTATTTCTTCACGCTTGGCTTTATTTGAAGGTTCTTCATCATTTACAACAAACACATGACCGTGCCTTTCCTTTCTCTTCTTTGATAGTTTAGGGAAATCCCTTTTTTAGTGTCCATAATCATGGCATCCATAACATTGTACCTTTGACATATATCTCTTATGATTGAATTTCTTTCGTGAACCAAATATTTTCTTACCTCCATGTCTCTTGAACTTTGTTGCATAGGCTTGAGCATCCTCTTATTTTTGAGATCTTCCTTTTGAGTTTATCCTTGTCTCTTCTTGTGAGCAACATATCCAAAGTTATTCAAGCGTTGGAAACTCCTTCCTTGTGTTCATGCTTGCAACAAATGCATTCCATGATCTAGAGAGACCATTAAGTGCAATATTCACAATTTCCTTTTCTGTAATAACTTGTTGAATGGCTTGTAGTTGATTTCTCAACTGATAAATCCTTACAAAGTATGAGGCTACAATGTCATCCTTAGTCATCTTTGTGTCACAAAGCTCATTCTTCAGACTCATCACTTGTCCAATATTTTTGACTGCAAAAATGTTAGTTAGGGCATCATACATTTTCTTGAATGAGTCAAGATTGGATATGTAGGGTATCAAGTGAACTTTGACAGAGTCCACAATGATACTCATAGAGTTGATGTCATTTTCCTTGAATTTCCCCATCAGTGCAACATTATGAGGTTCAACTTATTTTCCTACTTCAAACTGTGGTTCCACAATCTTGCCCTTCACAATATCTAGAACTTTGTTCTTGGCAAGGATGAGGTCAATCCTTGTCTTCCATGCTTTGAAGTTTGAATATCCTTCTAACTTATTCTTTGAATTCATGGAGTAAGTCGTGACTGCCTTTGAATTTGACTTTGACCAGTCAAACTTTGAATTTGAACCACAAATTCAACCTTGACGTTTTTGCTCACTGAAAATACCAAGAGGTGCCCTAGGCTAAGGCGCACTAGAATGTATAGGAATTATGCTAAACGTCTCTCTCAAAGTGCCCAGAAGGTTAGGTTAGGGTTTGCTACAACTGCACAATCAAAAACCCTAGCTGTAGTTGCCACTGTTGCCACAACGAACTTAACAAAGAATTGACATGCTAACTTCCAGTGGTTAGACTTTCCTGAAGGTGGTGTGGGACCATAACTTGTTAATACGTGCTTGTTTAACCAAAGACAATATCACAATATTGTCACCCAACCATAGGCACACAACCACCCCTAAGCACTGTAACCTTGACAAATAGAATAATTATGGAAGCATTACCTGACCCAATAGATAACCAAGAGATAACACACCTTTCTCCAAAGGTAGCGCACCAAGCAGAAAGTCCAAAAACCATAAATCAAGACCAAATCCTAGCTACATTTGTTGCATCCACTCTCCTCCTCCAGACTTGCACACCACTTTATCTTGTGTGAGCTTGTGAGTGAGAGTGAGTCCAAATGAGCTCAAGGGACCTCTATTTATAGTGCTCTTTGTCACTTGTCTAGGTCGACTTCTCCTTTTAGAGGCTAATACTTCAATATTAATTCTTTTATTGAGCCGACTTGTCTTCTAGGGTTTCTACACATCTATTTAGGGTTTCTCTAGCTTGCAGAATATTCTAATCTAGTCAGAGGTTACACATGGAGGTTGATACCTCCCGCAACTAACATAATATCAACAATAGCTAGGTTAGGGTAGGCATTTTCATCCTGCATTGCATTGTATATATGTTGCATCATGCATATCATGGTAGTATAGTTGCATCTTGCTTGGATTTGCATACACACTTATGATTTACATATTATTTTATTGCATCATTGCATATTGTTATGCTACATTCTTATGTTTTGCATACTCATATTGATATGTTAGAATAAAAAATGTCAAAAATTTTCTTTTCAAGTTTTGCTCTATATTTTTATATTTTCTCATATGAATAAAGGGTGAGTGTGCCACCCTTCAATATCCCAACATGTCTTGTTACTGTGTGTGTAGGCACATGTCATGCCATGAGATGATGAGGTTCTCATTCACTCTACAATGAGCACATGTCCCCATTTAGGATCCATATTTTACCCCCCCAAGCTAGGGGTAACTAAGGAGATCATGTCTTGAGGCCCACAAGTAGCAGACATGGAGTGCTGAGAGTCAGTTTGACTAGCAGATTTCGCAAGGCCCCTCCTATTCATACTGATCTCCACTCATCACCAGTAGCAGAGAAAGATCCACTACGTCGGCTTGGTCCCAGAGGACAATAGGTCTTGTTTCATGAGGTAACAAGTCTGGTGTCATGGTAAGTGTCACTTTAATATTTGAAGCATTTGATCATGTTGCAAAGAGTCCTTTCTTGATTATGGAATGCTTGCTTGGAAATTGTACCTTTCGCCTAATTTCCCCTTGGTGAGTGACATGGTTTCCTAATAGGTAGGTCACCATTGGGAAAATGGATGATACTAGGTGGTTCCTTGAAGGGTCATTGTACCATTACTGCTCATACTTACCACTTTTTTCACTTGTTCCCCTCAATTCCCTCATGTTTTGGGTTTCCGGGCTCATTGACCTAAGAAGGGATTGTAACTCAATTCGTGGGAAGAAGGGGCTAAAGGTACATAGGTGTTGTAGCTGGAAAATGTTAAAATCCAATTATTATCCTTCCATATGCTTTCCCTAAGGTCTCGAGAGTAATGAAGCACTACTCCATACGAATAAAGGACCTTCTAACATATAAGTAATAAATGTCTCGCTTGTTGGGGAAATACATATTGCGGTGTCTCTTACTTTCCATTGGATATGGCACTCTGTGTGTTTCTAACTTCAAGTGGCATTACGATACTCTTTACTTTCCATTGCACATAGTACTCAATGCTTTGGACCATAATCAATTAATGTAAATAAAGGGGTTGGAAAAATGTTGCATTGTGGATGAAGAAAAACTCACCCTCTACAAAGGCACCCATAAATGATACAATACAAACCCTTATATGTCAGGACACCATACCTAGAAGTCTTTCCCCGGTCTATCTCATATTCATTACATGACTTAGATGGGGTCTTCTTGGGAAACATCCTTCGACTTGGGGATTGGACTACTCAATAGGGCACCATGACACCCCTCCCATACCTAAATTAGGAAAAATTTATAAAGTCTTTGAGCATTTGTTTAATTTGAAAAGGTGGGTTTGATGCACATGTTTGGGTTATTCTCTTATTATATGTGACTTATTTGGCACGATTCATATGACTTGTGAACCCTTGGAGGGCGTACTTATTTGTCTTTGCAGGATCTTACCCACAAGATGGATGCTATACCCCACGTCTGGGGCATCATTCAATGACGAGTGTTGCACATTGATGATGGAGGGCGTTGAATTTGGAGGCATCTTATCATGGATAGAGGATGAGACTCCACCCTTATCCACTTGAACGCTGGCCTTTGGAGGCTTGGACGTCACCCTCCTATCCCATGACGTCACCTAGGGGCTAGGGTTTGATGGAGGAGGCATATAGCATGGAGCTTGGCACATGAGAGAGGGACACATGGCATTTGGAGGCCCAACGTTCCACCTTTTGAGCCTTGACATCACTCTTATGAGCCTAACATCACCTTCTTAGGGTTTTATTTCATGTAAATTTATTTTTTTTGTAAATTGAAAAGAGAATTTGAAGGGGTCGACCCTCTTGTGTAAAGACATGACTTTTCATTAGAGTCTTTTGGATGGCTAGGGTTTCCATATAAATATGGCTATACAAGGCTCATTTTATCATCACATTCTTCTCACACATGTGAGAGACAAGTCTGAAAGTTTTTCTACATTGGGGTTATTGGCTCTTTTTCCTCATGCACTATCTCTTGGAGAACAAGTGTGGATCATTCTTTACTGATTTTTGAATGAATTTGCTGAAATTAGGGTTTATTCTTGTTGTATCTTGGTGAAGTAAGTAAATTTATGCAATTTGTTTCATGTTATTGAATGTTTATGGTAAATTTTACTTGTTCATATTGAATATTTTTCTTGGTAAAAGCATAAGAGAGGAGCATAAGTGCGTCTTCCTCTCACAAGGTTAATTTGTGAAGGAAATCCTACCTAGGTTTAAGATCCTAAAGCCCTAAAGTGATAACACTTCAGGAGTTTGATTCTAGACTCTTGATTGTGACATAATTGAAGAACTTAAGAGGGAGAAAATGTTGTTAGAGCCCAAAAGTGCTTGCACTCTAGCAATCCTTCTCTTTAAGGTTTGAAACCTAAGACCATAATGTGCTAACACCTTATATTCGAAGACCTACCTCTTAGATCTTGCTACTATAATCTCCAAACATATTTTATTTCTGTCGTAAAAGACTCCATATCCCTAGGGTACTAATCATTTAAGCTCTCTTGTGGTGAAAGTAATCAACAAAATCTATATTCTCAATTTCTCAAGCTATCTACTAACTTAACTAACATTGACTAAAGCTAATTCACTTGCAAAATTGCTGCTGTTACAAAATTTTTCTACAACCATCTAAATACTCTCTTATTTTCTGCATACATTGATCTAAAGGTGGCCTAAAATTACCATAAATTGCATATAACAATTGGATATTAATCTACTAATTTTATGCTGAATTTTCATTCTCAATTGTTGCATTTCCGAGGCATATTTCTTGCTGCTGTTACAAACTTGTGCTTGCTTTTATAAACTATTGTTTTGCTGCAATTTTGTAACAACTATATCATTTTTACATTGTCTAGTGTCTTATGAGGTTTTGATTGCATGTTTATACTTAGAAATCAATCATATATATGTTATAAGTGTTCTTGTTCCGGGCAGGTACTCAAACAACTCCATACCTCATCCTTTTCACAAACTTAGACTGTTCATTAGGTGATCAAGAGAGGGGGTGGCAGGATTGGATATCAAACTTTTACTTTGATCCCTTGAGGTCACCTGGAAAGCCTCCATTTTGGTGGACCTCATCCATCACTAAAACAAGGGGATTTATTACTAAGGTGACAATGGTAGGATATCCTATGGTTACACAAGTTTTGGTGATCTTGTGTTGGGGTTTGCACAACTATAAATCCTGCGATAACACACTCAAATTTGAACCATCCTCCAAAGAAATATCTTTAACATTGTTTTTCTTCTCCTTGGCTTTGGCTTACCTGTGATTTCAGCCATGAGCTTCTAGATTTGAGATACCACATTTCTTCCTTAGATATGAAATCTTTGTGTAGTTTGTGACATAAGATACTTTCTTCTTTTGTATGTTTTCCAGTGATTTCCTCCACCCCCATTATCTCCTAAAGGGATTTGAACCAGGTTCTTATTTGTATTTTTTCTTGATTAGGGGCAATGTATGAGAGATTTTCCCATTCCTTGAGGGAAAGTTTCACAAATTTGAGTTTCTACTCCCAAATATAGATAGGAGACTTGACTACCTATTTGCTCCATTCTTCTGAGATCATTTCCATGGCCTTGGGATCTTGGAGCCATTGTGGATTGAATCTAAAGGGAAGTGGCCCAAATTTTGGGGTCTCGAGTACTTGCAAATAAATTGGTTTATGATTAGAGACAACTGATGGGATGATCCTGGAAGATACAATTTTTTCATTCAACATAAGATCACTTTAAATAAGAAATCGATCCAACCTTGTTGCAATATGGCATGGTCTAATCCTTCTATTGGTCTAGGTATACTTTCCTTTCACCAGTTTAACATCCACTAAATCCCAATCTGTCATGAGGTCCTTTTTTTTTTTTTCTAAAAGGATCTCTAACTATGCTTCCACCTCTTTTTTCTTTGTTGTTCAAAATCACAATGAAATCTCTAGCTATGATGTTATTTTGAGAGAATTCATAATCTTAATTTATAGAGAAATCCAACAATATTCTTCCTTTTTTTAAGCTATAGGCATGCATACATTAAAATATTGTAACACTTACATGCTTGTCGATGTGTGATACATGTTAATATCCAATGCTGATTTTGGTGTGAAAATTCCAAATGGATAGACACACTGTCCCAAAGGGTGCAAATGCCTCTCGAGGCCCCTCTAGAACTTATTGATGTTCCTTCACTTCTTTTCCAATGCACTTTACCTATCTTCAACATTTATGATGCTTCTATCTTGGTCTCTTGGAGGAGGATAGTTGGTTTTTCATATTTTATTAGATCTCTCATGGCTTGTTCTTTTAATTGGTTACCCAAGCCTCTACAATTCCATGAGACTATATTCATTATTTAATAGAGGAGGATTTTGATTTCCACCCTGTGATGGAACACTGGATTTAGGATTCTTTGCACTTCAAGTTCCATCCTATAATGATTTTTCCATGGTTGTCTAGATACCAGAGTGGGAGAGGGGGGCCTTTCGTAAGAATGCAAGAGGATCACCTCTTAATGAAGCGAGGAACTAAAAACAACACCAAAAGGAGATACCCAAATAATCAAATCCACGAAGAAATTTGAAAAAAGGGTTGACGAAAGGGTTAAAATGTGAAGAGATGTGTTAATTTTCCTATAAATTGATTGGTGGGATAACCCTAATGGTCATTCCCAAATTAAGGTGAAGACATAATTTCATTATTGTAATACCAAGGAAATAAGCTGTGACATACTACAATGAATGCCAAAAAATAGGTCTCTATAGTGCACAACCATAAGAGTCAGAAGCAATATTATAGGATCAATCTATGACAATAAAGGATAATCTATGGTATGAAAGATATAGAATAAAAAATAAAACTAAGAAATGATTAATTCACTAAGCCAAAAAACTGATAAAATAAAATAAAGGCAAAAGTAGCACACCAATTAAAAAGGAACCCCTAAAAATCCAAGATAAAAATTGTATCCTCATTTAAGGAAATTAGAGTTCCAAAGATGATCAAGGGTGGTTATAGGTTTCAAAATCTTTGAATGAGTCAAATTATATTATCAAATATTAAAGAGGAGACAAGGCAAGTTGTGGGTGATATACCCATTAATCTAATTATTAATCAAAATGGGTATCAACAATAGGCAAACTACTACAAAATCATCTAATTCGACCAGGGAAGATGGTTAGGAGGATAAATCATGTATTTGCATCCAAGGTTGAAGGAGTCCTTTATATCATATTTGGTTGGGTACCACATAAATTGCATAGAGAAAATTGTATATGTTAAACACTCAATTTCGCACAAACCAAAATATATATTACAAAGTTGTAACATCATTTTAATGGTTAGCACTTCGACATGAGATACATGGCCACATGGCCACATGGCCACATGACCTAATTTTAGAAGATCAACTTTGGATAGTTGGACATTCTGACAACTCGATAAACCACTAGAAAGAAGATAAAAGTCTTTTAGAAGACAATAGGGGAAAAAGTGAGGCCTCAAAAAGAAACATGAAACTCTTGATATAGCCAAATTGTAGCAACAACCAAGAAGAAGCATGAGTGAAAATTGTCATGATTCTAAATGTTATTTACAATTAAACTAATGGAGTAATTTGTTCCATTAAGCTTGTCGTGATTCCCAATGTTATTGACAATCAAGATAACAATGTAATTGTACCATTAATATTCATAAAGGGTAGCATATGTTGAGAACAATTATGTGATGGAAAGTCCTTGAATTGTACATGCTCCCTTACCTTTATAAAACCTTAGAGAAGCTTTCATTGTATTTGAAAGTTTGAATACTTGTTATAACAATAGGGATGGCATGAGATGACCCAACTCTTATGGTTGTTCATAGTCCTTTAGAAGGATACACACTTTTAGATTCAAAATAGAACAAAAAAGTAGAAATTGCCCCACTATGATTCAAATGGAGATAACGAAACATAGACCCTCATATAGCGAGAGTGCATATACATAAACATGATCATGCATAATGTGGAATAACTTAAATCATGGTGTTACAAATTCATCTATAGGAGGATCTAAGATCACAATGGCCACCCCATTCTCATCATCTTGTTTCTCTTGTCTTGTGCTAATATGTTGAGTAGTAACTAGGGTTGTTGAGGGAACTCTCTAATTTTGGATTCTAAGAGCCTGTGCCCATGGTTGCCTCTATTCTAGCATCACCTCTTGTTTGTTTGGACTGAAACATGATTTTCCCTAAGTTGTTCCACTTCATTGCCTCTTTGAGAAAACCTTCATTTTTGACCCATACAACATAATTATTGAAAATATTATGATCATCCTAAAAAGTAGTATTTCTTGAAGCAATTATTTGTTATATAAGTATAAGAGGTAGACTTTAGTTTTGAGAAATGGGTAATGAGTCACAAAGGTACAATATCAACGTTTCCCAACTCATGGGAGTATACAATACCCGTTAAACTCTGAGGTGATTATATGTTTAGACAATTCATTTTGAAAATGCCATAGCCTTTGGAAACTGCCAATTGTCTTTGCTACATACAAGATACTTGGGGCAGGCACCCTAGTTTCTACAATTTAAGATGCAAGATATACCATGCAAAAGGGTTATTTTTGGTTTCTAGGGACAAATTTTAATCATTTTAGGGGTCATTATTTCTAAATCATGGATGTATCGTTAGCTTCTAAAAATAAACTATGCTCGATCATGGATGGATCACATTCAAGAAGAAGATATTCGACATCATGGTCAACCTGCAGAAGAGAAAGAAAAAAATAGTTGCTTGATCCATAAATTGCACAGAACACCTCCTCCTTTAATAGAAGAAGAGATAGATCTGCTCCTGAACAGTCATGTTGCAACCCCTGCTTACACAGATCTGCAACATCCACACAGTCTTGAATATCTTGTAGACTCTATTTTGTTTCATGAAAAAGAGGTGGCTCTCATGTTTAACCATCCTGAAGAATGTTTGGTGTTCGAGAATGATTTAGATTTTGATGTAAAGGCTGCTGATGATGAAGAAGACAACGATATTTTTCGAAATCTGTTTCAAGATCAGATTGCTGATTTTTCAATGCAGAAACCTTCAGGATTTTATTCTGATTTTCTCGTATTTGATAAATATAGTGACGATGAAGAGGATTTTAAAGATTTGTTGTCTAATGAAATTTCATCAAATCCTATTTATCAACTAAGAGATGATCAGAAAAGTATGAATGTTATGGTTGAAAATAGATATGAATATGTTGTTCAAGAGTCCAATGAAGATCCTTTTAACTTTGATACATCCTCTAAAGATATCATTGTTGGAGAGGGTGATCAATTTTTTTTTCATGATGCATATTTTCAGACTCGGTTTTCATTTGATCATTATCAAGACAATAATGTAGGAAATGAAGAACATATCTCTTCTTCTCTCTTAAAAATTGTCAGTTTTAATAGGCCAACATATCATAGTGATGGATTCAGATTACAGGGATATGATGAAAGAGAGAAGACAGGTTCAGATCAATAGTTGATCATGCATGTTTCCCCAACAAATATTGAGCAGTCCACATTTAACATTCAGATCAGTAAAGGCAACAAGCAACAACATTTTAGTTAGTTGGAACAACAACAAAATAAGTTATTTCTATGTGACTTTTATGATCCAGTAGCAATTTATATGGAGTCAAAATGGGGGACTGAATTTTTTATTTCCGACTTCTTGAAGTCTGAATTTCAAAACTGTAAGTACCTGCTCCCAGGGCATGTTTTGAAATTTGCAGCTGCTCCTGTCATCCTTTTTCTCAAAGATGGAAGTATAATTAAGTTTGTTAGTTGGATACTCGCTTGGTTGATTTGGAAGTTTTCCTATACTTGAACAAAGCAATGATATCAGTTAGAGTAGGTGATGTATATAAATAAGCTTGAATTTGAGCACTAGAGTACACCAGTGGTTTTCAGTATGTTTTCGGTTTAGTTTGGAATCCAGTATGGTTTTGTTTTAAAGAATTACGACTCCATAGCCCAATGAATGCATAAGCGGTTTTTTGTTTCGAAAAGGTGCAAGTTAAATGACAGAGTTCAGAATTTGATAAGGTTGATTTCAGGTAGCCCAATGGATGAAGGCACATGGTCTACTATTCTTGGCGCTTTGCAGGAAAGCACCATCCCTAGATGGAACCTATGTTGTAACAATATTAAAATTTTGGCTTTCAGTCGCTGTGGTTGGTTTAATGTTTCTTTTAATTGAATGATAACAATGATTGTGCCCCATTCTCATGATCTGAAATGTCACAGTAGTATAAAATTCACAAGCCAACTCACGAACAATACAAAGCAGGGTTCACGTGAGAATCAAAGAAATGTACCATATGTTCGAGCGTTGAGTCACAAGGAGAATGAATGGAAGCATTGGCAGTGGAACGACCGCATACACCGAGCATTAAGCCACATGGAGAAAAATCTCATGAGTCCGGGTTTTTTGTCGTCGGGGATTTGGCCGATGTATATATTTTAATAACTACAGCCCCGATCCCTGAATTCACTAAAGTATTAAAGGATAAGCCAGATCAAATAAAGATTAAGAAAGATTAACGTTAATAAATCTCATCGCAATTTCACGATTAAGGATTTCTCGCATCAAGTATTATCAAAGTCCCGACACTTAAATCCATGAAAGGTTAAAGATTAATTGCTAATCATGATTAATTAAGAGATTAAAACAAATGATTATCATCTAATTAATCCCATCGCGATTTCGCGATTCGAGATTCCTTGCATGTCATAACTCTTGAGGACATGATACTCGAAACCCGAAGGCCTGAAAGAGTGAAATGTAAAAGACGAAATCTATTTAGGGGATTTGGTCATCGAGGATTTGGCTGACGTGAATATTTTAATAACCACTGCTTCGTTTCCCCGAATCCCAAAAACCCGAAATCGGGACTCCAGTCATATGCAAAACTGCTTTAGAAAAACACAATTTTCTCAGCCGTGGAGAGGCCGGTTTTCGCATTCGAATAGTTGATAGACATCTACAAATCCTAAGCTGTCCAGTGGTATCTTCAGAATTTCATTTTGATCTTGGTAAGGTAGTAAAAATTCCCCCTCAATATGAGGTTCGTTTTCTGAAATGTGACGTTTTTACTGTGTTGAGTCATCATTTTCAAATGAGGATTCGGAGCAACTGGAGTATCATTTTGAGAAACGGTTGGAGGATTTTGTGCCTAACACATCAGAGATCATTAGCCTCTTTCAGTTTTCCTACAGGTGTCACAGATTGGGAGAATTGAATCCATCTCCGAGCCCTAATTTTCGGATTTCATATTTTCCTGTTTTGACACATGTTTGTTAAATGCATATTTGGGAAAAATGAAAAGGGGTATTAGGGAACTGAGAGAGGTTTTTGCTCAAAATAAACAGATGCACAAAAGCCTCTTTTAGTTTATACACATCTGTTGCGATTCGAGAGATATAGAGCCATAATTGCAACCCTAGTTTTTGGTAGTTTGGCCCATTTTCTATGGCAGAAAGTTTCAAGAATTGGTTGTAACTGTTGTTATCTTTTAGATTAGAGAGGATTTCAACCTCAATACATATATGAGGCATATTTGTAAAAGCAGAGGGGGGGGGAGTAGTACTCCTGGGACTGTAATATTTTGCTTTCATGTTTATTATAAGAGTGCAGAGTCATTTTCGACCTACAACAAAGATTCTTGTGATGTTGGTTACAGGGTTTGTCCATTGCTCAGTTTTCATACTATTCCATTCAATTTTTCTTCCTGATTTGTAACATGTGTTTGTAATGGAATTCATCCATTTGTTAGATGCTCTATTGCAAGACAGGTTATAGGTTATTTCTTGCAGAGATCAGAAGGTTCATAATTTATTCTTTGCTAGATGCTCTATCCCAACTATCTCTTTCCACTGATTTATGCTTGGAATTCACTCATTGCTAAGTGCTCCTTGCATTTTGATATGTTTTCTCTTTATTCTACTGCCATAATTTTTATAAATCCTTCCCTCTGTAATCAGCTTCTATCTCGCCTCTGCTCCATGGATTTCCATTGCCGAAACACTCTTATTACTTGCTTGATCATTTGACTCCATGCCCAATGGACTACTTTCCGGTCCAACCCATCAATCCTAAAAACCTCAAAACTTCCTGTTACCCACAGATCTGCCCACTGTTAAGCTTATTGAATATCTTATCGTGACATATATTCGAGAGATCCCTCTCGGGTTGGAAGGGGCAAATTCTAATCAAAAGTGGTTCGTGGTTATCTCAGAATTTACTTGCATGAAACCCAAATCAAGTTTTGAATGATAAATTATTTTTTCATTTAAAATGCGCTAAGGCTTGACTCTATTACAGCCTAGAACCAACTCTTGTGACAACAGATTTCATCACCGGATTACCAAAATTCGAAGAGACAAAATGATGCCATCATGGTAGTGTTGGAAAAGTTGAGCAAGTCCGCTCATTTCATTCCTATCAAATCTATTTCCAATATCTTCATGAAGGAGATATTCAAACTACATGGCATGTCTATGGAGATTGTATCTGACAGAGACACAAAATTCACTTCAAGCTTTTGGAAATCCTTGATGGATGGTTTTGAGACTAAATTGTTGTTTGGCACAACCTATCACCCTCAAACTGATGGACAGACAGAAAGAGTAAACCAAATATTAGAAGACATGCTAAGAATGCATGTAATGCATCAACCTAAGAAGTGGGAAGACTACCTGCCACTCGTAGAATTTTCCTACAACAACGGTTATCCAGAATCACTGAAGATGAGCCCTTTCGAAGCCCTCTATGATAGACATTGAAAGACCCCAGTCAGCTGGAGTAATCTAGTGGATAAAATTACAATCGGACCCGACATGCTGAAAGAAATGGAACAACAAGTGATTCAGATAAAGCAAAATATGAAAATCGCTCAAGATAGACAGAAAAGTTACGCTGACAGAAAGAGAACTCCCAGAGAGTTCAAGACACGAGACCATGTCTATTTCAGAGTTAGGCCCATGAAGAGTTCCCTAAGAATGGGAGCTTGTTCCAATCTGGCACCTCGATATTGTGGACCCTTTGAAGTCTTAGATAGAGTGGAACCTGTAGCCTATAGGATAACACTCCCTCCCATAGTAAAGGCACATAATGTTTTCCATGTTTCATTATTGAAGAAATATGTACATGATTCTAATCATATAATTGACTGGTCTATGATCCAGGTGGAGCTAGAGGGAGAATTCCTGCCAGAACCTCGATGCATACTAGACAGGAAGGAAACCCCACTCAAGAACCTAACCATTGCACAGGTCAAGGTGCAGTGGAAACACTTTGGCCCAGATGAGGCTACGTGGGAAATGGAGGATGCCATGAGACATGCATATCCATTATTGTTCACTTCTGTATATGTAGAACATGTTGGCAGATAGAACATTGAGGATGATGTTCCTTTATGGGGGAGGGAATTGTAACACCCTGTTTCCCTCAGTTTGTAAATATAACTATAATGGCCAAGAGACTATGGAAAACTCAATATGTGTGAATGTTTGATTCGATGGACCTTTGTATAAAAGGTCAATGAATGCAATTTCTGTTATTTAATAGAAAATGGATAAGTGTTGCATGAATGCTGGAAGGGGGGGGTGTACTAAGAAAGGCCACAAATTCTATGAAAAGAGATGGTGAAGGGGACCATGAATGGTTGCGTTAACCTTCACCAAACCAATACCTTACTGGATTTAATTACTTAGGACCAGAACATTCCTCTGACCTATAAATGAATTACAGTTAGGCTGGTAGGTGGGAAGACCTCCTCAAGAGTTAATGAGCGGATGGGGAAGATCACCCATATGTAAGGCTTCCAAACCTGACCACGGGCTGGGAATTCGATCCACATCGAACCTTGCCGAAGGAGGCAAGAAAGGAAGGTGTGGTAAGCAGAGGAAGACCTGCGAAGAGTGCAGATACGAGAGGTGAATCTCTCGGGTTCAAGGAAGAATTGGGAACTAAGCGTCTTGGTCACAGTAAATGGATGAGGAGGTTATGATACAAGCTGATAAACGAGGTTGATCTTCCTTGCTTGGTATCGTGTAAACCATTGCCAAGATCCTATAGGAGGAGGGGAGTAACCTTCATCCCTACTGTTGTTGAGCCAGAAGAAAAGATTATGTTGCAGAGCATCATGGTCTAGCTTGGGGGTGGCTAGTGGTAAATCTGTATGGAGTGACTGAGCATATGGTTGGGTGGAAATGAGCACCCCCTTCAACAGTCGCCTCACTCTATCTGGTTCTGATAATTATTTTCCCTGTTTTATGTGTTGAACTGGAATAATGGATGAATGCCTGAATTTATACATATGTGTATTTATAAATGTTTTGTGTGTGGAATGTTTATGGTATGTACATGCCTCCTCCTTGTATACTTACACTTTTGACCAATAGTCCGTATGCCCAGCTTAGCTCCTGAGGATTCCTGGGAGATGAGCTTGTAAGGCGGTCGAGATAGGAGATATTGTGACACCCTGAACCTGTCCGTCAAAAGAGGATTTCTTTTCCAGACCCAAGTCCTTAACCATTTCATGGTAAAATCTCAGGAAGGATAGCGAAAGTGGAAGCCTTAAAACGAGAGGTCCCTTCGTTTGGAAGACCAACAGACGAGATTCGTTCGAAAGGACCCATATGACCAATACCTAGGAACATTGGGCTAAGCCTAAGGAATATATGCTCCCTTGGCTTCGGAGCTTCGGATGTCTGTTACTTCGGAGTATGACCGACCTTACCAACCTTATGCGGTCTGAAGGTAACAGGGAGACTCAGTTTCCTGTAAGATTGATCGACGATAGGCAGTTCCCCAGGTGGTTGGGTGAACCTATCTCGCCAACTAAATCGGGATCCGAAACCCTGAAGGCTGGAGCCGCGAAGGACCTAGAACTGTAGATCATGGGATCCTTCGGATCCTTTCCCAGCCGTTGATATATCGGGGACGCATGATACTAGCCCCTTTAATTCAAAGATTCGATGCTTCGGGAGGTAAGAGGAGTTTGCATAGCAACACTCTCGAACGCCGAATCGATGAGGTAACCAGAGCTGTAGATCTATAAGTCTACGTGATTGGATCTCGATCGTGAGATTTGAGGAATGTATAAGCCTGTCAGTCCGGGGTGACGAGGTGTAGTGATGCCACCCATGGTGACGTGTACCCCATCTTGACGTTCCACGTGTCACCCGAATTTGTGTGTATCACGTACCCTATGGGTCCTTTGGAATGTAATACGTGTCACCATGACCCCTCCTACGTGTCAGTTATTGATATGTGTCTGCCTAGCCAACGTGGTTGGTGAAGTGACCGGGAGTCCGGGAGTCTGGGACTTCGGGACTCCGTAGGGTTTGGGATGTAGTATGATAGAGAGACTGAACGACCTAGAGGCCGAAGCCACGTGGTGGGATTGTGAGACTTTGGAAGTTCAGAACTCCGAGTAGTCTCGTGCGTAGATAGTAAAGAGGTGTCAAGCGCCGGAATGCCAAATTACTCCACAACTGATATAGGAGAAAGAGAACAAGTCCAACCATGGGATTAGACTATGGATGGTCTTCCACCATGAAGGAAGGAACGTGGAAATAACACGTGTGAGGTGGATCCACGTGGGCGCCATGTGGCCCTCAACCAATGAATGCCCGAAGAACATCGAAAAGGTATATCCGCTGGTTCTGAGCTCAAGTTTGAGCATGGAGATTGTGGTTAGAAAACTCTGGACGAGTAGAGTGTGGTAGAAATCCCGAATGAAGGATTTGATCATTTAAGGAGAACGAAACTTTGATGCCCCATCTCGAGGAAAGTCACTCAGGGGTCGGGTGTGTTACACATTGAGTATTGTGATGAAATTACTAATGATGTCATTTAGAAACATAGAGTTGGGAATATTGGTGATAACCAATGGAGACTAAGAGGACATAAAGTTGGTTGAAGGTTTGACATTGAAAATGCATGTTTCACTTGGTATTTGAAAAAGATGTTTCTTTAGAAAACAACATTGATTTCGTTACACAATGGATGGTGACCATAGCGCTGAGAAATGATTAGAGATAGTTCAATTTGACCTCTGTAGACTAATGCAATACTTGTCAGATAGTGAAATAGGTTATTTTAAAACTTTCAATGATGTTTTTTTTTTTAAAGAAAATCATTTGTTTATTTTTTGAAAGAGAAATTCAAAATAATGTAGTATTTTAAATTGTTTTAAATCTTAATGGAAAAAAACATGGGGAATATGTTAAATAAGTTGAGGTGTGATAATAGCGGTGAGAATGTCTCAAATGCATTTCAGACATTTTGTGAGTACCATGGCATCAAACATGAATTCACAATTCCCTATGCTTCATACTAGAATGTAGTTATAAACACGAAGAATAATATATTAATGACAAGCACAAGGTTTGGGTGGAAATAATCACCACAACATATGTTTAATATAGTAACCCACAATAAGATTGAAGTCAAAACTCCCTATGAAGGATGGTGTGGGAGGAATCCAAACATTCAACACTTGAAGGTGCATAGCCCTCTTGTTTGTGTACATGGGTCTATTAAACCAAGGTTTAGTGCATTAACATCAACATTAAGACCTAAGTATCCAGTGCCAAGTGCCAAGTACCTACATGGAAGATGGTTCAAATGTCTCAAACCTCGTAACTTATGATTTGATACAAGTTTCAATCATTAGGATAGGTTTACAAGGTGATAACCAATACAATTCTCATGAAATTGACTTACATCCATAATTTAGATTTAACTCAGGACCTTTTCTAAACAACCATTTTGAGGAGCTAAGGAAAGCATCATATAAACAATATGTATTCAAGGATAGTGTTTGTACCTTTGTGTTAAATCAATGATAGATTATAAAATAAACCCATGTTTTATACTCTATCTTGATTGTGAAGTTTCATTGAACCAAAAAAGACTTTTAAGGTTAAGCTTTTAGTAGCATAAATTGATGCAACACAACATTGTTAAGCCCACAATGATTTCGTAGTTCCCATAATTGACCTGACATAAATGTCATGTAATGGTAAATTCAACCCATATTTTATACTTTATCTTGAATGTGAAGTCTATGTGGAATGAAAAATACTTTTAAGGTTAAGCTTTTAGTGTTTTAAATTGATGGAGCACATATTTCCGTGCGCCTTTGTCCATCAATTTATTATTGCAATATACAACTTTATCATGGATATTAGTCCCATTATACAAGATTAAAATTATATTTCAATATACATTGGCTTAAACAATTTTCTAACTAAGAATGAATAACGTTCAAACTAGCTAAGAGTTAATACTACTTTCATCGAGTCAATTTTTTTTTAAGGTGATCCTAACATATTAATCATGATTGTTGAATGATTTGATTTCTACTGATTGAGTTAGAGCATTAGTTGCTCTAAAAATATATGTATTTTAAAAGCTAATGCATATTTTAGTTGGAATTCTAATTAATTTTAAATGCTAATGCATATTTTAGCTTTTTAAATGCTAATGCATATTTTAGCTAGATCATAATTTAGTAGATTATTTAATTGGAAATTTTATTCTTTACCAAATAAAAAAAATTGTTATTTTAAAATTTGTAGTTATAATGTAGTTAAATTTTATAACGTTTTTCATAAACATAAATTATTTTACTTAAAAATTGAGATAATTAGATTAATCTATTAATTGAAAAAATTAATTACTTAAAAATTATTTATTTGGTGTTATTTTTTTAATTAAAATATTTTTAAGTTTCAAATAAAAACCTGATATTAAAAATTTAATAATATAAATTAAAAATAATTATTTACTTATTAAAAATAAATTAATAAATATGATTAAATTGTTATGAAATAAATTAAGCCAAGTTTTGACTAGTGGAGTGCATAAAAATTGTAAATTTTATTAAATTCAAAATTAGGTAACATTGATAATTTACTAACATAGTTATTAATGATGTAATTGAGATTAATATTTTTTTCCTTTTGCTAAGGAAAACATACAATAAAACATTAAAATTCAATTGTTTCTTAATGGAAAAAGTTGATAAGAAATGTTAATTAATTATCAAATTTTATATAATAACACTATAAGAATATTTATTTTGTATTTATTCATCTTTATTTTAATGAGTAGGATAATTAAATGAGATATTCATAAAATTAAATATATTTAATTCATTTCATTTGTCTTTTTTTTTCTTTATTTTGTTTATCAAAAATAATATATATATATATATATATATATATATATATATATATATATATATATATATATATATATATATATATATATATATATATATA
>JASDQU010100459.1:118737-157711 GCA_032191745.1 Picea mariana | reverse complement strand
AACATTCCACATTTTCATCCTTAACATCACTCTTATGAGCCTAGCATCACCCTACTAAGGCATGACGTCACCCTCTTAGGGTTTTATTTCATGTAAATTTATTTTTGTCTTAATTGAAAAGGCAATTTGAAGGGGTCGGCCCTCTTGTGTAAAGACATGACTTTTCATTAGAGTCCTTTGGATGGCTAGGGTTTCAATATAAATATGGCTAGCCAAGACTCATTTTACCATCACGTTCTTCTCACACATGTGAGAGACAAGTCTGAAATTTTCTCTACATTGGGGTTATTGGCTCTTTTTACTCATGCACTATCTCTTGGAGGACAAGTGTGGATCATTCTTTGCTGATTTTTGGATGAATTTGCTGCAATTAAGGTTTATTCTTGTCATATCTTGGTGAAGTAAGTAGATTTCTGCAATTTCATTTCATGTTATTGAATGTTCATGGTAAATTTTACTTGTTCATATTGAAGATTTTGCTAGGTAAATCCCTAAGAGAGGAACATAAGTGCTTCCTCCTCTCACAAGGTTAATTTCATACATAAATTTGTGAAGGAAATCTTACCTAGGGTTAAGCTCCTAAATCCCTAAAGTGCTATCACTTTAGGAGTTTGATTCTAGACTGCTGATAGTGACATAATTGAAGAACTTAAGAAGGGAGAAAAGGTTGCTAGAGCCCAAAAGTGATTTCACTCTAGAAATCATTCTCTTTAAGGCTCGAAACCTAAGGCCCTAATGTGCTAGCACCTTAGATTTCAAGCCCTACCTCTTAGAAGTTGCTACTATCACCTACAAACATATTGTATTTCCGACTCCATATCCTTAAGACACTAATAATTTAAGCTCTCTTGCGGTGAAAGTGATCAACAAACACTCTATTCTCAATTTCTCAAGCTATCTACTAACTTAACTAACTCTAACTAAAACTAATTCACTTGCAAACTTGCTGCTGTTAAAAAAGTTTGCTACAACCATCTAAATAATCTCTTATTTGCTGCATACATTTATCTATAGGTGGCCTAAACTTACCATAAATTGCATATAACAATTGGGTATTAATCTACTAAGTTTATGCTGAGATTTCATTCTCAATTGTTACATTTCTGAGGCATATTTCTTGCTGCTGTTACAAACTTGTACTTGCTGTTATAAAATGTTGTTTTGCTACAATTTTGTACCAACTATAGTGATTTTACATTGTCTAGTGTCTTATGAGGTTTTGATTTCATGTTTATACTTGGAAATCAATCATATATATGCTATTAATTTTCTTGTTCCGAGTAGGTACTCAAACAATTCCATACCTCATCCATTTCATAAACCTAGACTGTTCATTAGGTGATCAAGGGAAGGGGAGGTAGGATTGGCCATCAAACTTGCTACTTTTATCCCTTGAGGTCATGAGGGAAGCCTCCCTTGTGGTGGACCTCCTCCATCACTAAAATAAGGGGATTTCTTACTAAGGTGACAGTTGTAGAATTTCCTATAGTTATGCAAGATTTGGTGATCTTGTGTTGGTATTTGCACAACTACAAATCCTGTGATAAAATTTTGGCACCATTGATGGAGAGGATTGAGTCATTCTCCTCAATGACATATCTTTTGGTAATATTCTACCGAAGACCTTATCTTACAAATATTACCTGGTGAATCTACTGAGGGTGATTCCCTCACCTTCCTTTGATGATCCAAAGAGGTCATTCTATGACTCCACTAGTACATTCCTTGGTGTCATCTCAATCTCAACTTTGTATACTCTCAAGTGATGGAACCATGGCACCTGGGGATGACCAAGAAATATATCCTTATATTGATTTTGAGATCGTTCCTGGATACCCACACAAGTTTTCTGTTTGGGGAGACCATCCAATGTTCGAGGGTCATGTCGTTATTAATAGCGTAGAGATCCTTGAGTACCTATGGGAAATGGAATCAAAACTTGAGGACATACGAATACAATTGTTTATACGTTTCCTACCCTCGGAAGTACAAAATTGGGTCAAGGATCATTGCCAACCAAAAGGATTATCTTCACCCATAGATCTCAATAGTATATTTATTGAGTATTGGCGCCCAAAATATCAGACATATGAAGATGTCCTTAGAAATCTCACAGTAGTTCTTGAAGATGTATGGTTCACCACTAAGATTGTATAAGATCTCAGGAAGGTGTATCATGCTCAAAACAAAGAACCCAATGAAGAGATTTGCTAAGAGCCTCCTCATGAAGACCAATTGCTGGTGTCTTCTCCTCCATTTGATGAAGTCATCCAAAATTTCTTTCCTTCTACACAAGAAGAAGAGAATGCGGTAAGCTATTTTCCTTTCCAAATTTTTGATGATGCTTTATTTCATGATTCGGAAAATGAATAAGTTCTAGAGGAACCCTTGGATGCACTAGGCCCTGCATATTTTAATAAATATGATGATGTGGTTGATAACATTGATGAGTTTATACATGTTGGGAGACGTAAATGGGATGTGATTGGTCATGATGAAGATCCCGTCTATGATATTGAAGGTCATATTCAATTGTTTCCTTTACAATAGCCATATATGATTACTACAAATTTTTATGTTTGGTGGAAAGGAGATGACATGATTGTAGATTTGTTTCAACCACCTAGGGATGATTTTTTGCAGCATTCTTGTGATGATTTCCGATCATACTCTGGTGGATTTGATACATATTATTTTGAGCACTTGGATTTACTCGACGAAGAAGATTTCCAATCACCACTGTGCTCCAATTTGATGAGGGTAGGGACATGATTTTCCTAGAGAAAGATTTTTGTGACGATATTTTTCATCCTTCCTCTTTTCCTTCATCTCACTATGTCATCGAGGAAGCAACTAGGAAACACATTGCTTGTTCTAGGATGTCTCCGACATAATTTTTTTTCTTAGAATTTAAGGGTAGGTTGAATGCTTTAAGAATAAGTTTAACATCTCGATCTTTCAACCTTACTATGAGTAGTTGTTAGTCATCCTTCAGATTCTTGTTCATCCCTTCTCAAGCCTTGAGGAGTGATAATATCCAAGGTAGTCAACCTTCAAAGTCTTTGAGCCAGCCTTATGAGTCTTAATCTTGTTACAACCCCTTTTAGAGATGGATCAAGCATCCTTGTGGGAACATGACTTGGCATAATTTTTACGTCCCTCCCACCTCCATGAGTTATACTTTATGATTATTTATGATATAATGCATGTTCTAGCTCATGAGCTTTTTGTGCTTGACTTATCTTTATTTTGGTTCATGATGAAACACATGGGTAGATGTTTTGATACAATGCTAGGATGGTTTATCTAGTTATATGATTACACCTAGCATTTCACTAACATATATTAAAGTAGGTGTTAAGATGTGCTCGTTTAACCATAGACAATATCACAATATTGTCACCCAACCATAGGCACACAACCACCCCTGAACACCATAACCTTGAAAAATAGAATAATTCCGGAAGCAGTACCAAACCCTACAGATAACCAAGATATAACGCACCTTTATCCAAAGGTAGAGCACCAAGAAGAAATTCCAAAAACCATAAACCATAAACCAAGACCAACTCCCAACTACAGTGGTTGAAACTGCAGTCCTCCTCTAGACTTGTGCACCACTTTATCTTATGTGAGCTTGTGAGTGAGAGTGAGTCCAAATGAGCTCAAACACCCTCTATTTATAGTGCTCTTTGTCACCTGTCTAGGCCTACTTCTCCTTTTAGAGGCTAATACTTCAATATTAATTGTTTTATTGAGCCGACTTGTCTTCTAGGGTTTCTACACATCTGTTTAGGGTTTCTCTAGCTTGCAGAATATTCTAATCTAGTCAGAGGTTACACATGGAGGTTGATACCTCCCACAACTACCATAATATCAACACTCCCTCCTAGCTAGGGACGTATTAATAAGTAGCACCGTCATAACCACACGGCCTATCTCATGATCACATAGATCAAGTCACGAACAACATCACCACTATCAATATCATCTGATAGCATCTTGACATAAAAAATATACCATCAATTGCATCATCTCTCGAAGCCATACGCCAATTGAGTAATCAAACATGATGTTGAATAAGTCATGTTCCTAACTCATCTCACTCAACATAATGTCTCACGTAAGTCACTCACTCAACAGAATGATACAAGGACCATCCTAATCCGAACAAATGTCCTAGAAGAATAGTTGTCCCAACAGATGTTGAATGTCCTCAATTGCTACAAGAACCATCCCCTCCACTTTATCTTCTCTAATCCATACTAGCATGATGTAAATACATCATAGCTAAGTTGTACTAGCATGATGTGGAGTACCATCTACGTCATCTCTAAGCCGTACTAGCATGATGCAAATGCATCATATCTAAGATGTACTGGCATGATGTAGATCACTGCCTTTGCATCATCTCCAAGATGTATGATCATATCTAAGCTATCCTGGCATGCTGTAGATCAAATGCCTATGCATCATCTCTAAGCTGTATGATCATATCTAAGTTGTACTAGCTTGATGATCTGCATCATATCTAAGATGTACTAGCATGATCATATCTATCATGATGTGAGTCATTTGCATCATCTCTAAGCTGTATGATCATATATAAACTGTATGATCATATCTAAGCTGTACTAGTTTGATGCTCTGCATCATATCTAAGATGTACTAGCACGATCATATCTAGCATGATGCAACTCATGCATAAGCATCGTCTCTAAGTTGTACTATCTTGATTCCAATGCATCGTATCTAAGATATACTAGCACAATGTGTCTTAGGACATCTGTATCATATCTAAGCTGTACTAGCATGATGCTGAAGCATCATATCTAAGATGTACTAGCATGATAAACATCAACAATCTGTCAACCTGGACCATTCTCCACAGGGAGAATTTCTGTCCATTGACACTCCCTACCAACCAAGGAAGTCATCTCCTCCCTTTCAACCAGGGGAGAAATCTCCATGAGTCCCAAATTATCCCTCAAGTATGCAAACTTTATCTTGGACAGAGGCTTCATCAAAATATTAGCTGTATGCTCATCGGTGGAGATGTACTGGAGAATCACTTCGCCTTTTTGGAATTTATCACAGATAAAGTAATACTTGATATAAATGTTCTTTGACCTATCATGGAACAAGGGGTTCTCTAAAAGATTCATACAACTTTGATTATCACAATGTATCATAGTCGAATTCGACACCTGATCAAATAGTCCAGAAACTAGCTTACGAAGCCATACTGCTTCCATACAAGCATCACAAGCTGCAATATACTATGCTTCTGCAGTGTTGAGTGCAACAAACTTCTATTTCCTTCTAGCCCATGATATCATAGCAAATCCCAAAATGAAACATATACCAGAAGTAATATTTCTGTCATCTGTACTCCCTGCCCAATCTGAATCAGTAAATCCATGCAACTGTACATCACTTTTGAGGCATATCTCAAACCATAGTTTAGCGTCCCACAACGATATCTCAAAATATGATTTGTAGCTATCCAATTCTCATGTCTAGGTTCCACCTGGAACTGGCTCAACGTGTTCACAACAAAGCAAATGTCCAGCCAGGTATTCACCAAATACATCAATGAGCCAATCAATTTTCGGTACAGGGACAAGTCTACTGGACCAGAATCAAAGTCTCTCAACTTTCTCATATCAGTCACCATGGGAGTTGCCATGGATTTGCAATCTATCATCCCAAACTTTTGAAGGATCTTTACAACATAATTCCCTTTCCCTAGGAAGACTTCACCACACTCCTGCCATACTTCTAGTCCTAAATAATAATGCATAAGATCAAGATCCTTCATATATAATTCAAAGGCTATCTCCTTCTTACACTGAATAATGAGAGGCTCTGCACCTGTCAAGAACAAATCATCAACATATAGTAGTAGGATCACATGTGCATCATTCACAACCTTGTAATAAAGGTTTGGATCAACATAGCTCATGGAGAATCCAAGCCTCGTTAAGTAACTGCCAATTCTTTCATACCAAGCTCTTGGATCTTGTTTGATTCCATACACGACCTTACTTAATCTGCATACATGGGTATCTCTCGGGTGTACCCCAAAACCTTGAGGTTTCTCTATGTATAATTCTTCCTCAATTACTCCATTGAGAAAAGTGGTCTTTACATCCATCTTATGTAAACTCCAACCTATGAATGCTGCAAGAGATATGATGGCTCCGATAGAGGTATATATGGAAACTGGAGCAAACGTCTCATCATATTCTTGTCTCTCCTACTGGGATAACCCTCTAACCATGAATCTCACCTTGTATTTATCGATACTCCCATCTACTGCATGCTTTATCTTGTAAACCCATTTTGAAGTTACTACCGACTTTCCTTCAGGTCCAGGAGCAATTACCCATACATCATTCTTCATGATGGATTGATATCCTTCCATCATAGCTTCCTTCCATTCTTTATTCTTGACTTATTTCTCAAAGGTGAAAGGTTCTTCATTGACAAGACTTGTCATGAGTGCTGCATAACTAGAGAATATTTTGGGCCTCATTCTTTCCCTGAAGGTGCCACTAGGAGCTTTATGTATTTCTGCTTCTTGTGAGATGGATTCTAGCCATGCTAGTCGTTTTCTGTTCTTGGGTACAACAACTAGTTATATCGGTTCAATTGGTTGGTCTGATTCTTCACTGGGATGTTTTGGCGAACATGTACTTTCTTCCTTGGGGTCTTCATGTTCTTCTTCATTATTGGAGTCTATGGGATATTCTATAGATTTCTTGAAGGAAATATTCTCATCAAAAGTTACGTCCCTTATGATTTCAATCTTCTGTTGACTTGGGACATAGATTCTGTAAGCTTTTGATGTATCATTATATCCAATGAATATTCCCTTGTTTCTCGATGGTTCTAACTTCTTCCTTTTGTCCTTGGCAACATGGATATAGATAGAACACCCAAAGATCCTTAAGTGTTCCACACTTGGCTTCTTTCTGGAGAAGGCTTCTTCTGGAGTCATGTTCTTCAATATATGATGATGAATTATATTATGAATATATATATATAGCTTTCATAGCTACTTCTACCCATAGAAACATGGATAGATTCTAGTCATTCATCATTGCCTTAACATATTCTTCAATGGAACGATTCTTTCTTTCTTCTACACCATTCTGTTGAGGATTATGTGGGACAATTATCTCCCTCCTAATCCCATCTTCTTTACAAAATGCAACGAGCTCCTTGGAGGTGTATTCTCCTCCATTATCAAATCTTATTGTCTTAATCTTCTTATTTGTCAAGTTTTCCACTTCAACTTTGAATTCTTGGATCTTGCCAAATACTTAATATTTCGTCTTTATCAGGTACATCCAAGTCTTTCTTGAGAAGTCATCTATGAATGTCACATAGTAAAGAGAGCCTCCTAGAGACTTCACTAGCGTAGGACCACATACATCTGAGTGTATCAGATCCAAGATCTCCTTGGATCTATTCTCACTACTTGGGAATGGTTTCTTAATATTCTTCCCAAGTGCACATCCTCTGCAAATACCTTCATGTACTAATTGTAGTTCTGGTATGCCTACAACCATCTGTTTTAGATATGAGAATGCTTGATAATGAAGGTGAGCATACCTTCTATGCCATAACTCACTAGGATTGAGTTCATCATGTACAAGAGCTTGAGAATTCTGATCTAGGAGTTTATACAATCTTCCTTCACATATCAAAATAACTCTAACATCTTCTATTTTTGAATCTTTAGACCATACAAGAACTTTTCCATCGACAAAAGATATTCCATCTTCTTTGTCTTCCAAGCAAGAAATAGATACTAAATTCTTTTTCAAACCAGGAACATATAAAACATTGTTAAGATGAACATTGTTACCTGATTCCATTTTGATATAATCTTTTCCCATTCATTTCACTACATAGGAGGTATTGTCTCCAAGTTCCACTTTATGAGAGGTTTCCTTTTCCTTCATGCTTGAGATATTTTCACAATCACTAGTCATATGTATTGAAGCTCCACTATCGATTAGACACATGTCATCTTCAAAGGATCCTATAAGAGTTGAGTATTAGAAGAAATCTATTTCTTCACGCTTGGCTTTATTTGAAGGTTCTTCATCATTTACAACAAACACATGACCGTGCCTTTCCTTTCTCTTCTTTGATAGTTTAGGGAAATCCCTTTTTTAGTGTCCATAATCATGGCATCCATAACATTGTACCTTTGACATATATCTCTTATGATTGAATTTCTTTCGTGAACCAAATATTTTCTTACCTCCATGTCTCTTGAACTTTGTTGCATAGGCTTGAGCATCCTCTTATTTTTGAGATCTTCCTTTTGAGTTTATCCTTGTCTCTTCTTGTGAGCAACATATCCAAAGTTATTCAAGCGTTGGAAACTCCTTCCTTGTGTTCATGCTTGCAACAAATGCATTCCATGATCTAGAGAGACCATTAAGTGCAATATTCACAATTTCCTTTTCTGTAATAACTTGTTGAATGGCTTGTAGTTGATTTCTCAACTGATAAATCCTTACAAAGTATGAGGCTACAATGTCATCCTTAGTCATCTTTGTGTCACAAAGCTCATTCTTCAGACTCATCACTTGTCCAATATTTTTGACTGCAAAAATGTTAGTTAGGGCATCATACATTTTCTTGAATGAGTCAAGATTGGATATGTAGGGTATCAAGTGAACTTTGACAGAGTCCACAATGATACTCATAGAGTTGATGTCATTTTCCTTGAATTTCCCCATCAGTGCAACATTATGAGGTTCAACTTATTTTCCTACTTCAAACTGTGGTTCCACAATCTTGCCCTTCACAATATCTAGAACTTTGTTCTTGGCAAGGATGAGGTCAATCCTTGTCTTCCATGCTTTGAAGTTTGAATATCCTTCTAACTTATTCTTTGAATTCATGGAGTAAGTCGTGACTGCCTTTGAATTTGACTTTGACCAGTCAAACTTTGAATTTGAACCACAAATTCAACCTTGACGTTTTTGCTCACTGAAAATACCAAGAGGTGCCCTAGGCTAAGGCGCACTAGAATGTATAGGAATTATGCTAAACGTCTCTCTCAAAGTGCCCAGAAGGTTAGGTTAGGGTTTGCTACAACTGCACAATCAAAAACCCTAGCTGTAGTTGCCACTGTTGCCACAACGAACTTAACAAAGAATTGACATGCTAACTTCCAGTGGTTAGACTTTCCTGAAGGTGGTGTGGGACCATAACTTGTTAATACGTGCTTGTTTAACCAAAGACAATATCACAATATTGTCACCCAACCATAGGCACACAACCACCCCTAAGCACTGTAACCTTGACAAATAGAATAATTATGGAAGCATTACCTGACCCAATAGATAACCAAGAGATAACACACCTTTCTCCAAAGGTAGCGCACCAAGCAGAAAGTCCAAAAACCATAAATCAAGACCAAATCCTAGCTACATTTGTTGCATCCACTCTCCTCCTCCAGACTTGCACACCACTTTATCTTGTGTGAGCTTGTGAGTGAGAGTGAGTCCAAATGAGCTCAAGGGACCTCTATTTATAGTGCTCTTTGTCACTTGTCTAGGTCGACTTCTCCTTTTAGAGGCTAATACTTCAATATTAATTCTTTTATTGAGCCGACTTGTCTTCTAGGGTTTCTACACATCTATTTAGGGTTTCTCTAGCTTGCAGAATATTCTAATCTAGTCAGAGGTTACACATGGAGGTTGATACCTCCCGCAACTAACATAATATCAACAATAGCTAGGTTAGGGTAGGCATTTTCATCCTGCATTGCATTGTATATATGTTGCATCATGCATATCATGGTAGTATAGTTGCATCTTGCTTGGATTTGCATACACACTTATGATTTACATATTATTTTATTGCATCATTGCATATTGTTATGCTACATTCTTATGTTTTGCATACTCATATTGATATGTTAGAATAAAAAATGTCAAAAATTTTCTTTTCAAGTTTTGCTCTATATTTTTATATTTTCTCATATGAATAAAGGGTGAGTGTGCCACCCTTCAATATCCCAACATGTCTTGTTACTGTGTGTGTAGGCACATGTCATGCCATGAGATGATGAGGTTCTCATTCACTCTACAATGAGCACATGTCCCCATTTAGGATCCATATTTTACCCCCCCAAGCTAGGGGTAACTAAGGAGATCATGTCTTGAGGCCCACAAGTAGCAGACATGGAGTGCTGAGAGTCAGTTTGACTAGCAGATTTCGCAAGGCCCCTCCTATTCATACTGATCTCCACTCATCACCAGTAGCAGAGAAAGATCCACTACGTCGGCTTGGTCCCAGAGGACAATAGGTCTTGTTTCATGAGGTAACAAGTCTGGTGTCATGGTAAGTGTCACTTTAATATTTGAAGCATTTGATCATGTTGCAAAGAGTCCTTTCTTGATTATGGAATGCTTGCTTGGAAATTGTACCTTTCGCCTAATTTCCCCTTGGTGAGTGACATGGTTTCCTAATAGGTAGGTCACCATTGGGAAAATGGATGATACTAGGTGGTTCCTTGAAGGGTCATTGTACCATTACTGCTCATACTTACCACTTTTTTCACTTGTTCCCCTCAATTCCCTCATGTTTTGGGTTTCCGGGCTCATTGACCTAAGAAGGGATTGTAACTCAATTCGTGGGAAGAAGGGGCTAAAGGTACATAGGTGTTGTAGCTGGAAAATGTTAAAATCCAATTATTATCCTTCCATATGCTTTCCCTAAGGTCTCGAGAGTAATGAAGCACTACTCCATACGAATAAAGGACCTTCTAACATATAAGTAATAAATGTCTCGCTTGTTGGGGAAATACATATTGCGGTGTCTCTTACTTTCCATTGGATATGGCACTCTGTGTGTTTCTAACTTCAAGTGGCATTACGATACTCTTTACTTTCCATTGCACATAGTACTCAATGCTTTGGACCATAATCAATTAATGTAAATAAAGGGGTTGGAAAAATGTTGCATTGTGGATGAAGAAAAACTCACCCTCTACAAAGGCACCCATAAATGATACAATACAAACCCTTATATGTCAGGACACCATACCTAGAAGTCTTTCCCCGGTCTATCTCATATTCATTACATGACTTAGATGGGGTCTTCTTGGGAAACATCCTTCGACTTGGGGATTGGACTACTCAATAGGGCACCATGACACCCCTCCCATACCTAAATTAGGAAAAATTTATAAAGTCTTTGAGCATTTGTTTAATTTGAAAAGGTGGGTTTGATGCACATGTTTGGGTTATTCTCTTATTATATGTGACTTATTTGGCACGATTCATATGACTTGTGAACCCTTGGAGGGCGTACTTATTTGTCTTTGCAGGATCTTACCCACAAGATGGATGCTATACCCCACGTCTGGGGCATCATTCAATGACGAGTGTTGCACATTGATGATGGAGGGCGTTGAATTTGGAGGCATCTTATCATGGATAGAGGATGAGACTCCACCCTTATCCACTTGAACGCTGGCCTTTGGAGGCTTGGACGTCACCCTCCTATCCCATGACGTCACCTAGGGGCTAGGGTTTGATGGAGGAGGCATATAGCATGGAGCTTGGCACATGAGAGAGGGACACATGGCATTTGGAGGCCCAACGTTCCACCTTTTGAGCCTTGACATCACTCTTATGAGCCTAACATCACCTTCTTAGGGTTTTATTTCATGTAAATTTATTTTTTTTGTAAATTGAAAAGAGAATTTGAAGGGGTCGACCCTCTTGTGTAAAGACATGACTTTTCATTAGAGTCTTTTGGATGGCTAGGGTTTCCATATAAATATGGCTATACAAGGCTCATTTTATCATCACATTCTTCTCACACATGTGAGAGACAAGTCTGAAAGTTTTTCTACATTGGGGTTATTGGCTCTTTTTCCTCATGCACTATCTCTTGGAGAACAAGTGTGGATCATTCTTTACTGATTTTTGAATGAATTTGCTGAAATTAGGGTTTATTCTTGTTGTATCTTGGTGAAGTAAGTAAATTTATGCAATTTGTTTCATGTTATTGAATGTTTATGGTAAATTTTACTTGTTCATATTGAATATTTTTCTTGGTAAAAGCATAAGAGAGGAGCATAAGTGCGTCTTCCTCTCACAAGGTTAATTTGTGAAGGAAATCCTACCTAGGTTTAAGATCCTAAAGCCCTAAAGTGATAACACTTCAGGAGTTTGATTCTAGACTCTTGATTGTGACATAATTGAAGAACTTAAGAGGGAGAAAATGTTGTTAGAGCCCAAAAGTGCTTGCACTCTAGCAATCCTTCTCTTTAAGGTTTGAAACCTAAGACCATAATGTGCTAACACCTTATATTCGAAGACCTACCTCTTAGATCTTGCTACTATAATCTCCAAACATATTTTATTTCTGTCGTAAAAGACTCCATATCCCTAGGGTACTAATCATTTAAGCTCTCTTGTGGTGAAAGTAATCAACAAAATCTATATTCTCAATTTCTCAAGCTATCTACTAACTTAACTAACATTGACTAAAGCTAATTCACTTGCAAAATTGCTGCTGTTACAAAATTTTTCTACAACCATCTAAATACTCTCTTATTTTCTGCATACATTGATCTAAAGGTGGCCTAAAATTACCATAAATTGCATATAACAATTGGATATTAATCTACTAATTTTATGCTGAATTTTCATTCTCAATTGTTGCATTTCCGAGGCATATTTCTTGCTGCTGTTACAAACTTGTGCTTGCTTTTATAAACTATTGTTTTGCTGCAATTTTGTAACAACTATATCATTTTTACATTGTCTAGTGTCTTATGAGGTTTTGATTGCATGTTTATACTTAGAAATCAATCATATATATGTTATAAGTGTTCTTGTTCCGGGCAGGTACTCAAACAACTCCATACCTCATCCTTTTCACAAACTTAGACTGTTCATTAGGTGATCAAGAGAGGGGGTGGCAGGATTGGATATCAAACTTTTACTTTGATCCCTTGAGGTCACCTGGAAAGCCTCCATTTTGGTGGACCTCATCCATCACTAAAACAAGGGGATTTATTACTAAGGTGACAATGGTAGGATATCCTATGGTTACACAAGTTTTGGTGATCTTGTGTTGGGGTTTGCACAACTATAAATCCTGCGATAACACACTCAAATTTGAACCATCCTCCAAAGAAATATCTTTAACATTGTTTTTCTTCTCCTTGGCTTTGGCTTACCTGTGATTTCAGCCATGAGCTTCTAGATTTGAGATACCACATTTCTTCCTTAGATATGAAATCTTTGTGTAGTTTGTGACATAAGATACTTTCTTCTTTTGTATGTTTTCCAGTGATTTCCTCCACCCCCATTATCTCCTAAAGGGATTTGAACCAGGTTCTTATTTGTATTTTTTCTTGATTAGGGGCAATGTATGAGAGATTTTCCCATTCCTTGAGGGAAAGTTTCACAAATTTGAGTTTCTACTCCCAAATATAGATAGGAGACTTGACTACCTATTTGCTCCATTCTTCTGAGATCATTTCCATGGCCTTGGGATCTTGGAGCCATTGTGGATTGAATCTAAAGGGAAGTGGCCCAAATTTTGGGGTCTCGAGTACTTGCAAATAAATTGGTTTATGATTAGAGACAACTGATGGGATGATCCTGGAAGATACAATTTTTTCATTCAACATAAGATCACTTTAAATAAGAAATCGATCCAACCTTGTTGCAATATGGCATGGTCTAATCCTTCTATTGGTCTAGGTATACTTTCCTTTCACCAGTTTAACATCCACTAAATCCCAATCTGTCATGAGGTCCTTTTTTTTTTTTTCTAAAAGGATCTCTAACTATGCTTCCACCTCTTTTTTCTTTGTTGTTCAAAATCACAATGAAATCTCTAGCTATGATGTTATTTTGAGAGAATTCATAATCTTAATTTATAGAGAAATCCAACAATATTCTTCCTTTTTTTAAGCTATAGGCATGCATACATTAAAATATTGTAACACTTACATGCTTGTCGATGTGTGATACATGTTAATATCCAATGCTGATTTTGGTGTGAAAATTCCAAATGGATAGACACACTGTCCCAAAGGGTGCAAATGCCTCTCGAGGCCCCTCTAGAACTTATTGATGTTCCTTCACTTCTTTTCCAATGCACTTTACCTATCTTCAACATTTATGATGCTTCTATCTTGGTCTCTTGGAGGAGGATAGTTGGTTTTTCATATTTTATTAGATCTCTCATGGCTTGTTCTTTTAATTGGTTACCCAAGCCTCTACAATTCCATGAGACTATATTCATTATTTAATAGAGGAGGATTTTGATTTCCACCCTGTGATGGAACACTGGATTTAGGATTCTTTGCACTTCAAGTTCCATCCTATAATGATTTTTCCATGGTTGTCTAGATACCAGAGTGGGAGAGGGGGGCCTTTCGTAAGAATGCAAGAGGATCACCTCTTAATGAAGCGAGGAACTAAAAACAACACCAAAAGGAGATACCCAAATAATCAAATCCACGAAGAAATTTGAAAAAAGGGTTGACGAAAGGGTTAAAATGTGAAGAGATGTGTTAATTTTCCTATAAATTGATTGGTGGGATAACCCTAATGGTCATTCCCAAATTAAGGTGAAGACATAATTTCATTATTGTAATACCAAGGAAATAAGCTGTGACATACTACAATGAATGCCAAAAAATAGGTCTCTATAGTGCACAACCATAAGAGTCAGAAGCAATATTATAGGATCAATCTATGACAATAAAGGATAATCTATGGTATGAAAGATATAGAATAAAAAATAAAACTAAGAAATGATTAATTCACTAAGCCAAAAAACTGATAAAATAAAATAAAGGCAAAAGTAGCACACCAATTAAAAAGGAACCCCTAAAAATCCAAGATAAAAATTGTATCCTCATTTAAGGAAATTAGAGTTCCAAAGATGATCAAGGGTGGTTATAGGTTTCAAAATCTTTGAATGAGTCAAATTATATTATCAAATATTAAAGAGGAGACAAGGCAAGTTGTGGGTGATATACCCATTAATCTAATTATTAATCAAAATGGGTATCAACAATAGGCAAACTACTACAAAATCATCTAATTCGACCAGGGAAGATGGTTAGGAGGATAAATCATGTATTTGCATCCAAGGTTGAAGGAGTCCTTTATATCATATTTGGTTGGGTACCACATAAATTGCATAGAGAAAATTGTATATGTTAAACACTCAATTTCGCACAAACCAAAATATATATTACAAAGTTGTAACATCATTTTAATGGTTAGCACTTCGACATGAGATACATGGCCACATGGCCACATGGCCACATGACCTAATTTTAGAAGATCAACTTTGGATAGTTGGACATTCTGACAACTCGATAAACCACTAGAAAGAAGATAAAAGTCTTTTAGAAGACAATAGGGGAAAAAGTGAGGCCTCAAAAAGAAACATGAAACTCTTGATATAGCCAAATTGTAGCAACAACCAAGAAGAAGCATGAGTGAAAATTGTCATGATTCTAAATGTTATTTACAATTAAACTAATGGAGTAATTTGTTCCATTAAGCTTGTCGTGATTCCCAATGTTATTGACAATCAAGATAACAATGTAATTGTACCATTAATATTCATAAAGGGTAGCATATGTTGAGAACAATTATGTGATGGAAAGTCCTTGAATTGTACATGCTCCCTTACCTTTATAAAACCTTAGAGAAGCTTTCATTGTATTTGAAAGTTTGAATACTTGTTATAACAATAGGGATGGCATGAGATGACCCAACTCTTATGGTTGTTCATAGTCCTTTAGAAGGATACACACTTTTAGATTCAAAATAGAACAAAAAAGTAGAAATTGCCCCACTATGATTCAAATGGAGATAACGAAACATAGACCCTCATATAGCGAGAGTGCATATACATAAACATGATCATGCATAATGTGGAATAACTTAAATCATGGTGTTACAAATTCATCTATAGGAGGATCTAAGATCACAATGGCCACCCCATTCTCATCATCTTGTTTCTCTTGTCTTGTGCTAATATGTTGAGTAGTAACTAGGGTTGTTGAGGGAACTCTCTAATTTTGGATTCTAAGAGCCTGTGCCCATGGTTGCCTCTATTCTAGCATCACCTCTTGTTTGTTTGGACTGAAACATGATTTTCCCTAAGTTGTTCCACTTCATTGCCTCTTTGAGAAAACCTTCATTTTTGACCCATACAACATAATTATTGAAAATATTATGATCATCCTAAAAAGTAGTATTTCTTGAAGCAATTATTTGTTATATAAGTATAAGAGGTAGACTTTAGTTTTGAGAAATGGGTAATGAGTCACAAAGGTACAATATCAACGTTTCCCAACTCATGGGAGTATACAATACCCGTTAAACTCTGAGGTGATTATATGTTTAGACAATTCATTTTGAAAATGCCATAGCCTTTGGAAACTGCCAATTGTCTTTGCTACATACAAGATACTTGGGGCAGGCACCCTAGTTTCTACAATTTAAGATGCAAGATATACCATGCAAAAGGGTTATTTTTGGTTTCTAGGGACAAATTTTAATCATTTTAGGGGTCATTATTTCTAAATCATGGATGTATCGTTAGCTTCTAAAAATAAACTATGCTCGATCATGGATGGATCACATTCAAGAAGAAGATATTCGACATCATGGTCAACCTGCAGAAGAGAAAGAAAAAAATAGTTGCTTGATCCATAAATTGCACAGAACACCTCCTCCTTTAATAGAAGAAGAGATAGATCTGCTCCTGAACAGTCATGTTGCAACCCCTGCTTACACAGATCTGCAACATCCACACAGTCTTGAATATCTTGTAGACTCTATTTTGTTTCATGAAAAAGAGGTGGCTCTCATGTTTAACCATCCTGAAGAATGTTTGGTGTTCGAGAATGATTTAGATTTTGATGTAAAGGCTGCTGATGATGAAGAAGACAACGATATTTTTCGAAATCTGTTTCAAGATCAGATTGCTGATTTTTCAATGCAGAAACCTTCAGGATTTTATTCTGATTTTCTCGTATTTGATAAATATAGTGACGATGAAGAGGATTTTAAAGATTTGTTGTCTAATGAAATTTCATCAAATCCTATTTATCAACTAAGAGATGATCAGAAAAGTATGAATGTTATGGTTGAAAATAGATATGAATATGTTGTTCAAGAGTCCAATGAAGATCCTTTTAACTTTGATACATCCTCTAAAGATATCATTGTTGGAGAGGGTGATCAATTTTTTTTTCATGATGCATATTTTCAGACTCGGTTTTCATTTGATCATTATCAAGACAATAATGTAGGAAATGAAGAACATATCTCTTCTTCTCTCTTAAAAATTGTCAGTTTTAATAGGCCAACATATCATAGTGATGGATTCAGATTACAGGGATATGATGAAAGAGAGAAGACAGGTTCAGATCAATAGTTGATCATGCATGTTTCCCCAACAAATATTGAGCAGTCCACATTTAACATTCAGATCAGTAAAGGCAACAAGCAACAACATTTTAGTTAGTTGGAACAACAACAAAATAAGTTATTTCTATGTGACTTTTATGATCCAGTAGCAATTTATATGGAGTCAAAATGGGGGACTGAATTTTTTATTTCCGACTTCTTGAAGTCTGAATTTCAAAACTGTAAGTACCTGCTCCCAGGGCATGTTTTGAAATTTGCAGCTGCTCCTGTCATCCTTTTTCTCAAAGATGGAAGTATAATTAAGTTTGTTAGTTGGATACTCGCTTGGTTGATTTGGAAGTTTTCCTATACTTGAACAAAGCAATGATATCAGTTAGAGTAGGTGATGTATATAAATAAGCTTGAATTTGAGCACTAGAGTACACCAGTGGTTTTCAGTATGTTTTCGGTTTAGTTTGGAATCCAGTATGGTTTTGTTTTAAAGAATTACGACTCCATAGCCCAATGAATGCATAAGCGGTTTTTTGTTTCGAAAAGGTGCAAGTTAAATGACAGAGTTCAGAATTTGATAAGGTTGATTTCAGGTAGCCCAATGGATGAAGGCACATGGTCTACTATTCTTGGCGCTTTGCAGGAAAGCACCATCCCTAGATGGAACCTATGTTGTAACAATATTAAAATTTTGGCTTTCAGTCGCTGTGGTTGGTTTAATGTTTCTTTTAATTGAATGATAACAATGATTGTGCCCCATTCTCATGATCTGAAATGTCACAGTAGTATAAAATTCACAAGCCAACTCACGAACAATACAAAGCAGGGTTCACGTGAGAATCAAAGAAATGTACCATATGTTCGAGCGTTGAGTCACAAGGAGAATGAATGGAAGCATTGGCAGTGGAACGACCGCATACACCGAGCATTAAGCCACATGGAGAAAAATCTCATGAGTCCGGGTTTTTTGTCGTCGGGGATTTGGCCGATGTATATATTTTAATAACTACAGCCCCGATCCCTGAATTCACTAAAGTATTAAAGGATAAGCCAGATCAAATAAAGATTAAGAAAGATTAACGTTAATAAATCTCATCGCAATTTCACGATTAAGGATTTCTCGCATCAAGTATTATCAAAGTCCCGACACTTAAATCCATGAAAGGTTAAAGATTAATTGCTAATCATGATTAATTAAGAGATTAAAACAAATGATTATCATCTAATTAATCCCATCGCGATTTCGCGATTCGAGATTCCTTGCATGTCATAACTCTTGAGGACATGATACTCGAAACCCGAAGGCCTGAAAGAGTGAAATGTAAAAGACGAAATCTATTTAGGGGATTTGGTCATCGAGGATTTGGCTGACGTGAATATTTTAATAACCACTGCTTCGTTTCCCCGAATCCCAAAAACCCGAAATCGGGACTCCAGTCATATGCAAAACTGCTTTAGAAAAACACAATTTTCTCAGCCGTGGAGAGGCCGGTTTTCGCATTCGAATAGTTGATAGACATCTACAAATCCTAAGCTGTCCAGTGGTATCTTCAGAATTTCATTTTGATCTTGGTAAGGTAGTAAAAATTCCCCCTCAATATGAGGTTCGTTTTCTGAAATGTGACGTTTTTACTGTGTTGAGTCATCATTTTCAAATGAGGATTCGGAGCAACTGGAGTATCATTTTGAGAAACGGTTGGAGGATTTTGTGCCTAACACATCAGAGATCATTAGCCTCTTTCAGTTTTCCTACAGGTGTCACAGATTGGGAGAATTGAATCCATCTCCGAGCCCTAATTTTCGGATTTCATATTTTCCTGTTTTGACACATGTTTGTTAAATGCATATTTGGGAAAAATGAAAAGGGGTATTAGGGAACTGAGAGAGGTTTTTGCTCAAAATAAACAGATGCACAAAAGCCTCTTTTAGTTTATACACATCTGTTGCGATTCGAGAGATATAGAGCCATAATTGCAACCCTAGTTTTTGGTAGTTTGGCCCATTTTCTATGGCAGAAAGTTTCAAGAATTGGTTGTAACTGTTGTTATCTTTTAGATTAGAGAGGATTTCAACCTCAATACATATATGAGGCATATTTGTAAAAGCAGAGGGGGGGGGAGTAGTACTCCTGGGACTGTAATATTTTGCTTTCATGTTTATTATAAGAGTGCAGAGTCATTTTCGACCTACAACAAAGATTCTTGTGATGTTGGTTACAGGGTTTGTCCATTGCTCAGTTTTCATACTATTCCATTCAATTTTTCTTCCTGATTTGTAACATGTGTTTGTAATGGAATTCATCCATTTGTTAGATGCTCTATTGCAAGACAGGTTATAGGTTATTTCTTGCAGAGATCAGAAGGTTCATAATTTATTCTTTGCTAGATGCTCTATCCCAACTATCTCTTTCCACTGATTTATGCTTGGAATTCACTCATTGCTAAGTGCTCCTTGCATTTTGATATGTTTTCTCTTTATTCTACTGCCATAATTTTTATAAATCCTTCCCTCTGTAATCAGCTTCTATCTCGCCTCTGCTCCATGGATTTCCATTGCCGAAACACTCTTATTACTTGCTTGATCATTTGACTCCATGCCCAATGGACTACTTTCCGGTCCAACCCATCAATCCTAAAAACCTCAAAACTTCCTGTTACCCACAGATCTGCCCACTGTTAAGCTTATTGAATATCTTATCGTGACATATATTCGAGAGATCCCTCTCGGGTTGGAAGGGGCAAATTCTAATCAAAAGTGGTTCGTGGTTATCTCAGAATTTACTTGCATGAAACCCAAATCAAGTTTTGAATGATAAATTATTTTTTCATTTAAAATGCGCTAAGGCTTGACTCTATTACAGCCTAGAACCAACTCTTGTGACAACAGATTTCATCACCGGATTACCAAAATTCGAAGAGACAAAATGATGCCATCATGGTAGTGTTGGAAAAGTTGAGCAAGTCCGCTCATTTCATTCCTATCAAATCTATTTCCAATATCTTCATGAAGGAGATATTCAAACTACATGGCATGTCTATGGAGATTGTATCTGACAGAGACACAAAATTCACTTCAAGCTTTTGGAAATCCTTGATGGATGGTTTTGAGACTAAATTGTTGTTTGGCACAACCTATCACCCTCAAACTGATGGACAGACAGAAAGAGTAAACCAAATATTAGAAGACATGCTAAGAATGCATGTAATGCATCAACCTAAGAAGTGGGAAGACTACCTGCCACTCGTAGAATTTTCCTACAACAACGGTTATCCAGAATCACTGAAGATGAGCCCTTTCGAAGCCCTCTATGATAGACATTGAAAGACCCCAGTCAGCTGGAGTAATCTAGTGGATAAAATTACAATCGGACCCGACATGCTGAAAGAAATGGAACAACAAGTGATTCAGATAAAGCAAAATATGAAAATCGCTCAAGATAGACAGAAAAGTTACGCTGACAGAAAGAGAACTCCCAGAGAGTTCAAGACACGAGACCATGTCTATTTCAGAGTTAGGCCCATGAAGAGTTCCCTAAGAATGGGAGCTTGTTCCAATCTGGCACCTCGATATTGTGGACCCTTTGAAGTCTTAGATAGAGTGGAACCTGTAGCCTATAGGATAACACTCCCTCCCATAGTAAAGGCACATAATGTTTTCCATGTTTCATTATTGAAGAAATATGTACATGATTCTAATCATATAATTGACTGGTCTATGATCCAGGTGGAGCTAGAGGGAGAATTCCTGCCAGAACCTCGATGCATACTAGACAGGAAGGAAACCCCACTCAAGAACCTAACCATTGCACAGGTCAAGGTGCAGTGGAAACACTTTGGCCCAGATGAGGCTACGTGGGAAATGGAGGATGCCATGAGACATGCATATCCATTATTGTTCACTTCTGTATATGTAGAACATGTTGGCAGATAGAACATTG
The DNA here is from genome assembly GCA_032191745.1 of Picea mariana. Taxonomy (NCBI): domain Eukaryota; kingdom Viridiplantae; phylum Streptophyta; class Pinopsida; order Pinales; family Pinaceae; genus Picea; species Picea mariana. Next base: position 136,324 of record JASDQU010100459.1, on the reverse strand, counting down.
AGGATGATGTTCCTTTATGGGGGAGGGAATTGTAACACCCTGTTTCCCTCAGTTTGTAAATATAACTATAATGGCCAAGAGACTATGGAAAACTCAATATGTGTGAATGTTTGATTCGATGGACCTTTGTATAAAAGGTCAATGAATGCAATTTCTGTTATTTAATAGAAAATGGATAAGTGTTGCATGAATGCTGGAAGGGGGGGGTGTACTAAGAAAGGCCACAAATTCTATGAAAAGAGATGGTGAAGGGGACCATGAATGGTTGCGTTAACCTTCACCAAACCAATACCTTACTGGATTTAATTACTTAGGACCAGAACATTCCTCTGACCTATAAATGAATTACAGTTAGGCTGGTAGGTGGGAAGACCTCCTCAAGAGTTAATGAGCGGATGGGGAAGATCACCCATATGTAAGGCTTCCAAACCTGACCACGGGCTGGGAATTCGATCCACATCGAACCTTGCCGAAGGAGGCAAGAAAGGAAGGTGTGGTAAGCAGAGGAAGACCTGCGAAGAGTGCAGATACGAGAGGTGAATCTCTCGGGTTCAAGGAAGAATTGGGAACTAAGCGTCTTGGTCACAGTAAATGGATGAGGAGGTTATGATACAAGCTGATAAACGAGGTTGATCTTCCTTGCTTGGTATCGTGTAAACCATTGCCAAGATCCTATAGGAGGAGGGGAGTAACCTTCATCCCTACTGTTGTTGAGCCAGAAGAAAAGATTATGTTGCAGAGCATCATGGTCTAGCTTGGGGGTGGCTAGTGGTAAATCTGTATGGAGTGACTGAGCATATGGTTGGGTGGAAATGAGCACCCCCTTCAACAGTCGCCTCACTCTATCTGGTTCTGATAATTATTTTCCCTGTTTTATGTGTTGAACTGGAATAATGGATGAATGCCTGAATTTATACATATGTGTATTTATAAATGTTTTGTGTGTGGAATGTTTATGGTATGTACATGCCTCCTCCTTGTATACTTACACTTTTGACCAATAGTCCGTATGCCCAGCTTAGCTCCTGAGGATTCCTGGGAGATGAGCTTGTAAGGCGGTCGAGATAGGAGATATTGTGACACCCTGAACCTGTCCGTCAAAAGAGGATTTCTTTTCCAGACCCAAGTCCTTAACCATTTCATGGTAAAATCTCAGGAAGGATAGCGAAAGTGGAAGCCTTAAAACGAGAGGTCCCTTCGTTTGGAAGACCAACAGACGAGATTCGTTCGAAAGGACCCATATGACCAATACCTAGGAACATTGGGCTAAGCCTAAGGAATATATGCTCCCTTGGCTTCGGAGCTTCGGATGTCTGTTACTTCGGAGTATGACCGACCTTACCAACCTTATGCGGTCTGAAGGTAACAGGGAGACTCAGTTTCCTGTAAGATTGATCGACGATAGGCAGTTCCCCAGGTGGTTGGGTGAACCTATCTCGCCAACTAAATCGGGATCCGAAACCCTGAAGGCTGGAGCCGCGAAGGACCTAGAACTGTAGATCATGGGATCCTTCGGATCCTTTCCCAGCCGTTGATATATCGGGGACGCATGATACTAGCCCCTTTAATTCAAAGATTCGATGCTTCGGGAGGTAAGAGGAGTTTGCATAGCAACACTCTCGAACGCCGAATCGATGAGGTAACCAGAGCTGTAGATCTATAAGTCTACGTGATTGGATCTCGATCGTGAGATTTGAGGAATGTATAAGCCTGTCAGTCCGGGGTGACGAGGTGTAGTGATGCCACCCATGGTGACGTGTACCCCATCTTGACGTTCCACGTGTCACCCGAATTTGTGTGTATCACGTACCCTATGGGTCCTTTGGAATGTAATACGTGTCACCATGACCCCTCCTACGTGTCAGTTATTGATATGTGTCTGCCTAGCCAACGTGGTTGGTGAAGTGACCGGGAGTCCGGGAGTCTGGGACTTCGGGACTCCGTAGGGTTTGGGATGTAGTATGATAGAGAGACTGAACGACCTAGAGGCCGAAGCCACGTGGTGGGATTGTGAGACTTTGGAAGTTCAGAACTCCGAGTAGTCTCGTGCGTAGATAGTAAAGAGGTGTCAAGCGCCGGAATGCCAAATTACTCCACAACTGATATAGGAGAAAGAGAACAAGTCCAACCATGGGATTAGACTATGGATGGTCTTCCACCATGAAGGAAGGAACGTGGAAATAACACGTGTGAGGTGGATCCACGTGGGCGCCATGTGGCCCTCAACCAATGAATGCCCGAAGAACATCGAAAAGGTATATCCGCTGGTTCTGAGCTCAAGTTTGAGCATGGAGATTGTGGTTAGAAAACTCTGGACGAGTAGAGTGTGGTAGAAATCCCGAATGAAGGATTTGATCATTTAAGGAGAACGAAACTTTGATGCCCCATCTCGAGGAAAGTCACTCAGGGGTCGGGTGTGTTACACATTGAGTATTGTGATGAAATTACTAATGATGTCATTTAGAAACATAGAGTTGGGAATATTGGTGATAACCAATGGAGACTAAGAGGACATAAAGTTGGTTGAAGGTTTGACATTGAAAATGCATGTTTCACTTGGTATTTGAAAAAGATGTTTCTTTAGAAAACAACATTGATTTCGTTACACAATGGATGGTGACCATAGCGCTGAGAAATGATTAGAGATAGTTCAATTTGACCTCTGTAGACTAATGCAATACTTGTCAGATAGTGAAATAGGTTATTTTAAAACTTTCAATGATGTTTTTTTTTTTAAAGAAAATCATTTGTTTATTTTTTGAAAGAGAAATTCAAAATAATGTAGTATTTTAAATTGTTTTAAATCTTAATGGAAAAAAACATGGGGAATATGTTAAATAAGTTGAGGTGTGATAATAGCGGTGAGAATGTCTCAAATGCATTTCAGACATTTTGTGAGTACCATGGCATCAAACATGAATTCACAATTCCCTATGCTTCATACTAGAATGTAGTTATAAACACGAAGAATAATATATTAATGACAAGCACAAGGTTTGGGTGGAAATAATCACCACAACATATGTTTAATATAGTAACCCACAATAAGATTGAAGTCAAAACTCCCTATGAAGGATGGTGTGGGAGGAATCCAAACATTCAACACTTGAAGGTGCATAGCCCTCTTGTTTGTGTACATGGGTCTATTAAACCAAGGTTTAGTGCATTAACATCAACATTAAGACCTAAGTATCCAGTGCCAAGTGCCAAGTACCTACATGGAAGATGGTTCAAATGTCTCAAACCTCGTAACTTATGATTTGATACAAGTTTCAATCATTAGGATAGGTTTACAAGGTGATAACCAATACAATTCTCATGAAATTGACTTACATCCATAATTTAGATTTAACTCAGGACCTTTTCTAAACAACCATTTTGAGGAGCTAAGGAAAGCATCATATAAACAATATGTATTCAAGGATAGTGTTTGTACCTTTGTGTTAAATCAATGATAGATTATAAAATAAACCCATGTTTTATACTCTATCTTGATTGTGAAGTTTCATTGAACCAAAAAAGACTTTTAAGGTTAAGCTTTTAGTAGCATAAATTGATGCAACACAACATTGTTAAGCCCACAATGATTTCGTAGTTCCCATAATTGACCTGACATAAATGTCATGTAATGGTAAATTCAACCCATATTTTATACTTTATCTTGAATGTGAAGTCTATGTGGAATGAAAAATACTTTTAAGGTTAAGCTTTTAGTGTTTTAAATTGATGGAGCACATATTTCCGTGCGCCTTTGTCCATCAATTTATTATTGCAATATACAACTTTATCATGGATATTAGTCCCATTATACAAGATTAAAATTATATTTCAATATACATTGGCTTAAACAATTTTCTAACTAAGAATGAATAACGTTCAAACTAGCTAAGAGTTAATACTACTTTCATCGAGTCAATTTTTTTTTAAGGTGATCCTAACATATTAATCATGATTGTTGAATGATTTGATTTCTACTGATTGAGTTAGAGCATTAGTTGCTCTAAAAATATATGTATTTTAAAAGCTAATGCATATTTTAGTTGGAATTCTAATTAATTTTAAATGCTAATGCATATTTTAGCTTTTTAAATGCTAATGCATATTTTAGCTAGATCATAATTTAGTAGATTATTTAATTGGAAATTTTATTCTTTACCAAATAAAAAAAATTGTTATTTTAAAATTTGTAGTTATAATGTAGTTAAATTTTATAACGTTTTTCATAAACATAAATTATTTTACTTAAAAATTGAGATAATTAGATTAATCTATTAATTGAAAAAATTAATTACTTAAAAATTATTTATTTGGTGTTATTTTTTTAATTAAAATATTTTTAAGTTTCAAATAAAAACCTGATATTAAAAATTTAATAATATAAATTAAAAATAATTATTTACTTATTAAAAATAAATTAATAAATATGATTAAATTGTTATGAAATAAATTAAGCCAAGTTTTGACTAGTGGAGTGCATAAAAATTGTAAATTTTATTAAATTCAAAATTAGGTAACATTGATAATTTACTAACATAGTTATTAATGATGTAATTGAGATTAATATTTTTTTCCTTTTGCTAAGGAAAACATACAATAAAACATTAAAATTCAATTGTTTCTTAATGGAAAAAGTTGATAAGAAATGTTAATTAATTATCAAATTTTATATAATAACACTATAAGAATATTTATTTTGTATTTATTCATCTTTATTTTAATGAGTAGGATAATTAAATGAGATATTCATAAAATTAAATATATTTAATTCATTTCATTTGTCTTTTTTTTTCTTTATTTTGTTTATCAAAAATAATATATATATATATATATATATATATATATATATATATATATATATATATATATATATATATATATATATATATATATATATAATTTAAAAAATCTTTTGTATTCAACTAAGATAATTTTAAAATCTTGTAAAAGTTCTGGCCAAAAATACATTCAACCTTTCTTAAATTAATTTAGAAATTATTAATTTTTTCTTCATTATGATCATCCACATTTGTCTTTTTGTTTAAGACCTCCAATTACTTAGGCATCACCATGTAAAGTAATTCCATTATTCATTGGACTAGTTAAGAATGAGAAAGATTTAAAAGTGAATATGAATATAATAAAAGTGAATTTGTATTTCTTTAAATTTTGTTTCTTTGAAAGCATGAATATAAATACAATTTGGAAATGGAAAAATATTTTCATATTAAACTAGTATATTAATAATTTGCTTTAATACAATTAAAAACTATATATGATTATTTTTTGATATTTTTTTCTAAATTCCAATTTATTATATTTTTTTAAAATAGTGAATTATTAATTGAAAAATATATATATTAATATAATTTTTATTTTTATCTGTATATTTATTTGCAATTGAATAAATTGAATAAATTTGGAACTCTTTATCATTAAATAAACTTTTAGATTTTGAAATCACAATAATTTTTTTTCTTTAATTCTAAATTAGTTAAATATTAAATTTGATATTTTTTCTCTTTAATTCTAAATTAGTTAAATATTAAATTTGATAACAAGTAAATATTTTTTTCTCTTTAATTTATTAATTCATAAGCTTCTAGTTCATAATTATATTATTATATTATATCTTTAATAAAGATCTCTTTAATTCTAAATTAGTTGAATATTAAATTTTAGAACAAGTAAATTTTTTTTTCTCTTTAATTCATTAATTCATCAGCTTCTAGTTCATAATTATATTATTATATTATATCTTTAATAGAGAAGGCTCAAACATATCTCCTCATGCCTCAAATTATACTTCATCATCAATTAAATAATTCTTAGTGATGTAAAGATAATCTAGATTGGGAGGTTCAATAAAAAAACATTTTAAGAAAAATATTGAATGATGTATGTCATAAGAAAAGAAGTAAGAGATTTTGTGTAATCTTAGCATCCTCACGAGAAAAATAATTGGGAATTCACAGAGAATGAAGGTGGAATGACTAGATCAGGATAAGTAACCCAAAGAAAAAAAATATGGATAGAGCCAACAACATCCCAAAATATTATTCGTGGACCCATTGACAAAGGACAAGAAAGATGGAGAAGGGGCAAGCTTCTAGGACCCTAAAGCTATAAAAGTTACAAGCTCGGAGAGTGATGGTAGAGATCAATAACATAACCCAATAGATTTACATTTATTTTGAAGGATGGTGGAGTTAAGGAGAGAAATAAGAAAATAGGTTGGAAGGACTTTACAAAACCCATGCAATTCAAGACTTAGGAAGGATTGAGTTGAAAAAAAATTCCACAAGGAAACAGACTTGGAGTAAGGGAATATGAAAGGGGACAGAAATTGGAATGAGTGTGTTAGGATTTTTTTGGAGGATCTCAAAGTCTTAACTCACCAAGCCGAACAACTAGAAGAGGTTGTTGCATAGGATAAATGAGATTTATTGAGGTTGATGGATATCATCAGGGAAGTACCCAAGAAGCAAAAAGAAGAGACTAAACAACATTGGAAGCCCTCAAGGAAAGGAAATTGGTAATAACCACAAAATGAACATTCTACTCGATTATTACTATGAAAAACCAAAATATATTTAAGAATTGCCAAATGGCTCAAAATTATAAACCAAGTAGCTCTAGAGAAGTTCATGCTGAATTCCTTAACTAAGTTTATGTTTTTTCTATGAAATCACTTTGACTTATGTATGTTTTCCTTCTACTTTTACTTTTTTTCTCCACTTTGTAAGTAATAAGGTCTCTAAGGCTAATAGTAAAAAAAATACTATCAAAGTTACATGCTTTAGACTATCAAAGGTTGTTAGCTCTCATTTTTATTTAAGTATGATGTGGATGTTGTCTCCATTTTGTTATTTATACCGAGGAATAGAAACTAGAACAATCTTCATCATACTATTAGAATAGAGAGACATTTCCCTCAACATAACATTATGTATCGTGTAATGTTTCCACTATAAATATAAAAATTTCTTATCTTAAAAAAAAGAAAAAGATTAAAAGAATATCATCTTTAAGTTCCAAATAATAAGCCATGAGAAGCATGTCCACACTAAATTCCTTAATTTATAAATCCACTTTGTAATCAAGTTGAAGCCACTTGAGTGGACCAAATCGTTTTATTTCTAAACTGTAATATAAAGAAGGCTATCTCCATTGAACTAATCATGAATCATTGTAAACCAAGCTTCAATATGTATTAATTTTAATACGAAACTTAAATATTAATAAACGTACAATATGTCATATTTCATTTTATTTAGGAACTTAAATATTAATAAACATATAATATGTCATATTTCATTTTATTAGGGGTTTTAATCATTTTTTGGTGAAATATTAAAATTTAAAATTATTGTTGTTATTTTTAAAAAAATGAGTTTTTTTGTTTTTGAGAAAATTTAAAATTATTATTGTTATTTTAAAAAAAATGAGTTTTTTTTTTTGTTTTTGAGAGAATTGGTGCGACAATGAACTACAATCCCTTGGCATTTAATTTAGAACTTAATATTGTTTAACTAAACAATTATCTAAGGATTCTCATAAAGTGTTATTGTTTTCTACATTTGTAAAGATAAGTATAGTTGATTTCATTTATTTCTAAATTCTTAAAAAAAGAAAAAAAACTCACTAAATGCATTTTTTTACGATTATCAACCATTTCAAAATTCATGAATTTCAAAAAATTCTTAAAATTTGTTATTCTATGTATTTTTATTACAATAGTATTCTCGTTAAAATGAAAAGTTTATAGTGGTGTTCAACAACAACAACAAAAAAATATGCATAAAATAATGTTTCAAAAAAATTCGAATTGGTTATGTACTATTGTTAGCTTTTGGGGTTATTCCAAAAGTTTTTTCATCTTGTTAGGAGAGTGCTATGTCTCTTATTCCCTTGGTGATGATTCATGGACATATGGAAGGATAAGTTTGGGTGGATGCTTAGCTTTGGTTAGTGCTAGTATGATGTTCTTACCTAGGAGGTTGATGCCCTAGTCAACTTCTTGATGAACTCATTGGGTGCACACAATGAGGGAGTCACTTGCTTGAGTAGGAAAGGTACCTACATAGGAGGAGTAACACTAGGAACTTGGTGGAGGACACAAAGGTTTACACATGTTTTGAACGGGCTTAAAGTTCTGTACATGGGTAGGAACCTTTGTGAGAGTTCTCCCATAACCTTCACTCTTCAATTCCGAACTAGTTCCCAATTTGAACAGAAATTCAACTTTGAATGATCAATGCTTGTTCTTTCTACTTAAATGTTTGAAAAAAATCTTATCCTAAAGTCAAACTTGAAACCCATGAGACAAAATATTTTCAGAACTTGATGTTTTCACATAGTGGAAGTTTGAAAACGTGGTTCTATCCACTGGTTCTATATCTTTATCATTAATAAGGAGAATTCCATGATTTATTTCTTGAGGAAGCCCATTGGTCCTAAGGGTTAAAGCCTAGGCTCTAATACCATGTGTAATTCTCAATATTAAAATCTAATGGTTACAACAATGCACAATTCTGCATAGAATAAGACAATATACTTTAACAACTACCAACTAGATCAAAGAAAGACATTACATCAATTAATCATGAAATGTTGGATTTAAATAATAGATACAAACACAATTAGGCATACCTGTAATTCCACAAAAACTTCACTTAAAATTTGGCGACGAAGGGAGCAATGAGCTTCAATTGTGTGCTCCTACCAAGAGCAACCATCGAGTCAACTGAGTGTTGGGGATAATTATCCTCCCAAGCAAACACTAAGTCATTGCAATTGAATTCCCACCGATCCCTCAATCAACTACCTATGCTAGCTTCTATTCATTCCACATTCCATATCAAGATTTCCCAAGCAATATATATATATATATATATATATATATTGTTTGCTAGTGTGTTCGTGACCTGCGGGACTAGCCTATGGCTAAGAAACCATGATCGAGGGGCATCTAAGTCATCATAATCACTTGGGGAATGCACCCAACCCTGGCCACACCAAACCTTAGCTGGCTATATTTTAGGTGTCTCCTCCTGATGGGATTCAAACATAGGTCTCCATGCAGAACGAGGCCCATTGAAACCAATCGCGTTAACGAGATTTTGCCCAAGAAAAAGATATATTACCACCTTCTCCACATTTATTAAAGAGTTATTCTTCATATCCATTCATGCAAAAAAAACTCCATGCATATGCTCCATTTGTCATAAAAAAAAATTAACTTTTAATCATGCAACTTTTAACCTTTCTTTATTTAGCTTTCACTTAATTCCATTTTAGTAGTTTCTCTCATTTTTACTTTTTTTTTTTTTCCTTATAATAAATTAGTTATTTTATTATTATTATTATTAGTTATTACTATCATTATTATTAGTTTTATTATTTTAAGACCACTTATGTATTTTCCTCATAAAGTATAAGATTAATTCAAAATACGTGGAATTACATACCAACGATGCAAATGTATGTTTGTATAAGGTCATAGTACAAGAAGCATGAAGTTTCCCTACAAATCTTCAAGCCGAACTTCAATCTAGATTATTGTGATCTCCAATGGTGTCCAACATGTGTACCAACATTTCCCTCGACAATTATGTATTTGCATCACCATAATGAACACTTAAAAGGTAGAAATAAGAGATGCATGATGAATTTCCCAACTCCTCAAGAGGTTCAACCTCCATTTTTAATGCCTTCTATGTATAGAATTGGCTTATTCGATAGAAGTGGCTCATTCAAGGCATGAGACAATATCAATATTCCTCAGTTGAGGCAAACCATATGCAAAGATTCTATATGGTTGGTTGCGGAAGGTGAGGCATATTTCTTCATCAATAATTTCTCTAATGATGAAAAGATACATTCTCCACTGTCAAACTCACATAGACGGCACCAAGTTAGTGATAATATATTGTATGAGGACCAAGAAACATGTATTCAAATATCAAGCAAGTTTGCAGAGTTCATATATATTAAATTTTATCATTTGAAATATTATTATGACCAATATATGAAAATACAACGCACCAACAAAAGATTTGAATGATTCAAGACAATACTAATGATTTTCACTACTTGATGGAGAGTCTAAATATTTAGGAAACAAAGATCAATAAGATCCCCGAGTTCTGCAGTAAATTTCAACATTATATTCAAGTAGAGACGGAATTCCTTTTTATTAATTCTCTTGGGGATGCTTATCACTTTGCTTCTAAGGTTAAAGATATGTGTTTTGCCAAAAATCAAACCAAGGATGCACTTAATTAGTAGCCCAAGAAAGATGGTAACGCCAAGACACCCATGAACCAAGGAACACAATGCTTAGTGAAATGCTAGCAAACCTATACACAACCTATACAAGATGAAAAAGACACCCAATAGAAGGATTGACACTTTGACTACTTTTAACATAAAAAGTAGTAGAATAAACACTAAGAGATGGTGCACACTTGATAATTCCAAAATACATTCCAGTGAAGAATGGTGTGCATAAACGACTTTGTTAACAAATGGGACAAATCAATATCAAGTGCAAGACAATGGGAAGTGGATTGATGATTCAAAACTAGAGACCTCAAACTATGTAGTCATCGATGCAAAATCCAAACACATTGATGCACCAACTTACCATGAAGAACACATTGATGCATCAACTCACCCTGAAGATCCAAATGAAGAGGAATGCCTCTTCTATTCTAAGTTGCGAGTAAACAATCAATCTCTTTGTCATACCCTCAATGGAAGGTAGAAGAAACTTATTGTAGCAAATATAGTCAAAATACTTAATTGCAACATTACACAAATAGCCATATACTATAGGATGGTTGCACTTAGGAAAAAAGTGTGTCAAACAACAATTCAAGTTTCGATGATCACTCCTCGTCATACCCTAGACAATGGTAGGAAGACAAAACTTATTGTAGCAAATATAGTCAAAATACTTAATTGCAACATTGCATCAAAAGCCATACACCATAGGATGGTTGCACTAAGGAAAAGAGAGTGTCATGCAACAACGCAGGTTTCAATGTTCAATCAAGCCTTTCAAGGTTAAGGTGGCATGTGATGTTGTGCCTTTAGATAACTGTGGTGTTCTTAGAAATACTTTCTTGTGGGAGCAACATGTTATTTAAAAATCGTTTCCACAAAGCATATCCTCAACATTGGTGATCATTTATATCAAATTCTAAAGGTAAAACCCAAATGCCAAAGAGTCCCTCATCTTGCAAAATCAATGTTGAAAACTCATCAATCATTCGTTGAATATATGCCCACAAGTTGAGCACAAAACTATGGCACAAACACAATGCAATGCCACAACGAAGACAATGCAATGTACATAAATATATAGTGCATAATAATAATAATATATTAAATAAACCCAAGGGTCATAACTCTTCACCCTTGTGACTAGTGAATGCATATTTATATCATCACAAGAACTCTTGTAAACCACCACTCGTATTATATATATATATATATATATATATATATATATATATAATTGACCCTTTATGCATTGCCTTCTCCTCTCATATTTGGATTGGAAGTTTTATGGTTGACTAACATATAGTTCATAACAATATCAAAACCCAACTTGGACCAATATTCATGGGATCACTGGCATTGGCATTTGGTCAAATAAATAAATAAATAAATCCATTGGCTTGTGGTCCTTTGTTTTTACAGAAATAAATAACATATTGTGGAACAAATCAGAAATAACCAATTAAGAAGAACATTCCACTACCAACAAATTTAATTGTGGAAGAATCAATAAAGTTGTGAAGAAAAAAATAACTAAATCACTTGTTTGGACACTCTCATGAAATAAATTTTGTGGATGCAGAAGTATCATTAGTAAATACACATAGAAGTCAGAGTGCCCGATGAAAACATCCATTGCACAGCTTTACAAAAGACAAAATTAACACTTATAGTAATTGGAATACCATAGGCTACTTATTGAACACACATCTAAGCTGTCAAGGAAGTTTATTTATTCTTTGTGGATTGCTTCAGTAGTTTCAAAAGTCATTCACTCCATCACGTCTACCCATTGATCATGCTATCATTACTCTTAACACACACCAATATTCAAGACACTAAAATGTATTCAAAATACATAAAATAAGAGCCACCACAAATAACTATTGCATGCCAAAATAATCACATGCATTTTTGGTGAATTTGGTTGCCACCACTTGCATAAATCAAACTACTGAGGTCAAAATAGTCACATGCATTTTTGGTGAATTTGGTTGACACCACTTGCATAAATCAAACTACTGATTACATACAATATTGAAGGCATATTTGTTGCGTACCATTTTATCAATTTTATTGCAAAAAGGGTTCATGGTCAATTATTGAAATAAAGGTAAAGAGGACATTAACCATTGGAAATAGTCCACATGTCACCCCAAACATCATGGAAAAAGAAATAATTAATAGCTATTAAAGTTTAATTATGCCCAAGGCGTGTTTTAAGGGAGAAAAACCACTCCAAACCTTTATCGTTTGAAACTGCTAGTTTTTCAAAATCGTTTTCCATCTATCTTCCTCTATGTGTCACTTCAACAACTTCTTATTTGCCACATGGTCTATTGGTATTCCTTCTTCTAGACAATTTAGGGTAAGTCCTCACATCACACTTGTCGACCTACATCATTTTCATGCTCATCCTTCCCTTATTTGTTATTGTTAGGTGGACGCAGGGTTGCTACTCTCTACAACATGAATTTTGTCGATATTATTGTGTGGTAGGATCGCATGACCTCATGCTTCACTTCACTGCCATATGCAATATCGTGTTTGAATCAAATAAAGTGCCTACAATTATTTCTAATTATATTTAATTGGCTTTTTCTTGGTATTTCTCTGGCAGAACCAACATTTTACAAGGAAGTCAATGAGCCCACAGACTCTATATGTCATTGTTAAACTCACTTAATACAATCAATCGATTACTCCTCTAATAAGTATTTCAATGAGAAATATCATAGCTCAAATAACATTTTTGCGGAAGATAATCAAGTTTTAGAGGCTTCCCAATTCTAGTAAAATAGTCAGATACAGATGCTCTCCTAGAAAAAAGAGGATGTGTTATTTCACTATACATGCTCTCCTAGAAAAAAAAGGATGTGTTATTTCATTGAAGATTTTTATGAATATGAGATTATCAATGCCATCTTTCCCATAGATTTCCCCCAAAAAACACTTTGTAGTGTTGGTTGAGAACATGCAACATCGATTTATAGTTCCTACAACTTATTTGAATAACCCTCTTTTCCAACAATGGTTGGAAAAATCCAAGAAAGAGTATGGATTCCATCACCACATGTGAGTCACCATTCCATGTGAGATTGTGGCTTTTTATACTTAGCATTGTTTGAGGAAAGAAGGGTTCCACCATAACAAATATCAAATATGGTATTTCACAAAACAATGGAGTTGATATAACCATAAATGACATTGATTTCTAACACCACCACTTGTAACTCTATTGCAAATGGATTAAGAAACCAATGACGAAAAATAATGCATATCAAATGATTCTTTTAGAGAATGTTATAATTTCTTTTCGTTTGGGTATATATTAATCTACTATAATACGTGTTACGTGTTGTGTAAAATATATCCACTTTGTAAATATTTTTATATTCTTATTTTTCCACCATTAACAATGTCGTTTTTTCCCTATGAATTGCAATGGTGAAGAGTTTTAATCAATCTCTTTTATTAAATTTTAAAACCAATTTTCTCTCCTTTGGATACTTATGACAAATCAAGACAAATATAGTGTAAGTTGATTATATTATGTACTTTGATCTATGGTAATATTATATGAATGTCTCATTTACAACCAACAAATAAGTAAATAAAATAACGTTTTGATTTTATTTCTTAATTTTTTTGTTTTTTTGGTTGTAGGTTATTTAAATTGACTTTGTTGATTTTTTTTTTTTCAAATTAGAGAAATTATGATGTTAGAATATAAGTAAATAAAAGAATGTTTTGCTTTTCTTTTTTAATTTTTTGATTATTTTTATGTTTGTTTGGTTATTTAAATTGATTTTACTTGTTTTTTTTTATTTAAATTAAAGAAAATGAAGTTAAAAATAAACTTCAAAACAAAAAATATATTATTAATTTTAAAAAAATCAATCACATTTTAAATAATGTTATTATTCATTATGGTTGAGTTAGTATTGATTGAATTAAAATTGTTTGTCAAGTTTTAAATGATAAATAACAAACCATAATTAATCATGATAGTATTGTAAGTAAATAAAATACTTATAATAATGTTTCAATAAAATAATAAATTATCATTTTATATATTTTAAATAAATTACTAAAATGATATCATTATCTTTTTATTTTTGGTAAATAAAAAACTCATAATTAACCATGATAATATTGCAAGAAAATAAAATACTTACAAATATTTTAATAAAATAATAAATTATTGTTTTATATATATATTTTTAAAGAAATCACTAAAATAATATCATTATCATTTTATTTTAAAAAAAACAAAATACATACTTTCATATTTATTACACTTTTTTAATAAATATTATATTCATCCACTTATTTATATAACAATCTCAAACAAACTAAAACCTATAAAATATATTTTGCATTTCATATAATTCAATATAAAATATATTAAATAAATTTTAAATAAAAAAAAATCAATAAATGACATGGTAATATCAAATAACCAACATGTTATCATGATATAACATATGTGGGGTACATGACATTATGCTGTAATAATACTACATGATGTTATCATGTGATATTACCCACATATATTATCATAGATAGATATATGATATGTGTATCATGTATTCACATATGATAATGATACATGATATTCATTAAAATGTTTTCATTTTCATATAATAAGTGGGGGTTTGGTCATGTGATGTATGAGATTTTTATATTATCATACATAGATATATGATATGCGTATCATGTATTTATATAGGATTATGATACATGATATTTATTAAAATGTTTTCATGTATTTATATATGATTATGATACATGATATTTATTAAAATGTTTTCATTTCTATGTAATAAGTGAGGGTTTCGTCATGTGATAGAGATTTTGATAGGTTAAGTATTAAATCATATT
The DNA here is from genome assembly GCA_032191745.1 of Picea mariana. NCBI lineage: Eukaryota > Viridiplantae > Streptophyta > Pinopsida > Pinales > Pinaceae > Picea > Picea mariana. Next base: position 121,156 of record JASDQU010100459.1, on the reverse strand, counting down.
TAAGTGTTGATTTAAATTTTAATTAATAATATATTGTATAGTTAAAAAGCATTTAGATTTTAATTTAGATTTTATTTTAAAGTATTAGTTATTTAGGTTAAATATATTAATTGTATAAATAATTTTTTTTTTTTTTTAAAAAGTTTATTTTAATTTCTAATTACATTGAGAAATATTTTCTTTTATTATTTTTGTTTTTAAACAACTTTTTAATTTATTTTAACTATAATTACACATTGTGTTGTAAAAAGGTGTTGCAAAATATATCTTCCCACAAAATGATTAACTCATAATTCTTTAGATCTCAAAATTTCCATGTAAGCTCTACATTGTAACAATATTGTTATTAAGTTAACTTATTCCATCGGAATCTTCTCAACTTTGTACTTTCATGTTATAGGCGTGGAATCTTTTGGAAACATCCTCATTTTCTAAATCTAAATTTGGCATATTATAGGCGTGTAATCTTTTGGAAAGATCCTCATTTTTTAAATCTAAATTTGGCATGGCAATTTTAAGCATAAGATGTCTTTGGGCATTCTTTTGGTTTGATGTCCCTTTATTAAGATATGAAGCAATGTTTTACAATAGCTAGTGTTTTACAAAGTTTAATAATTTTGATGGTAAAATTGAAATGGTATCTAACATTTGAATATATGGCTATGTTTACTAAGTTGGTTGTTTTTTTTTTTTTTTTTTTTNTTTCGATTGTATTTGGTTGAAACATGAAAATGGCAAGGGATGTTGCTATCTGACTCCAAAGGAAAGGGTTGTTAATTTAATGGATAGTCATATGCATCTCAACGAACAACTCTTGGAGAAGTTCTGTTAGATATATGATAAAATGATCTATGGATAAACAATGTAGTGTACTTAACCCAAAAACCTTATAGCAATCTCATAAAATATAATGTAAAACCCATGAACACAAGAGAAAATAGAGATAAATCTTAAGAACTATTTCTTTGATACTAAAAAATAGAGAGTTGAGTTCACTTGCCTGTTCAAGGGGGAAACCTCCAAGAGAAACTCTCCAAATACAATAACAATTATTGACAAAACATTACATAACCTTCTACTCAATATATAACTATCCATAGAGAACCTTAACTACTTACGGGCCCACTCATAATGAGAGCTGACTAACTAATTTGGGCCTTATTTATAAAATGACCCTTTTACAATGAGTGACTATTAACCAAAGTCTATTGAATGGGCCTTATTTAAGGAGGATGGCCTCATACATTAATAAAGTATCTAAGTAAGGGGGTATCAGAAGCAACATTGTCCTCAAAGTTGAAGGTTGGGAAATTGTTGTAGAATTGTTGTCGGTTCCTATGTAGCATCTTCTGGTTGCATATATTTCCACTGGATCAATACTTCCCTGATTGTGCACTGGTGCAATTGATTCTCTCTAGTATCCAATACTTCTTTTGGTTGGAGCGAAATGGAACCTTCTTCATCAAGTTCTGGTAGGTTTCTCTGCACTTTGCAATTTGATCCCACAACTTTATTCAAACATGACACACGAAAGACTGGATGAATCTTGGAGTAGGATAGGAGAGCCAACTTGTAGGAAACTTGACTAATGTGTTGTATGATCTGATAAGGACCATAAAACTTAGGAGCTATCTTTTGGTGAATTTTATCTTTGATGATGTCTATTATAAGATTGTAGGCGAAGAAACACTTGATCCCCTTTGACAAAAGAATGTTCAGATCTATGTTGATCAACTTGTTGTTTCATTCGATTTTGCTCCATGACCAAGTTGTCCTCGAGGATACAAAGAATGACTTATCTGGTGTGAAGTGTTCTATATACTACATGAACCTTGGAGGTGCTTTGTACATAGGACACCCTTGACAAGGGTTTTTGGCCAAAAACAACTTCATATGGAGTCATTCTGGTAGCTCCATGATAACTGGTATTGTACCACCATTAAGTAAGGGAAAACCATTGTGCCCATTGGTGTGTTTTTTTAGAAGCAAAGTATCTCAAATAAGTTTCTAAGCACTTGTTGACCACTTATGTTCGACCATCAATTTGAGAATGATATGCAATGCTCATATTCAACTATGTACCTTGAAGTTTAAATATCTCTTGATAGAATTTGCTGGTGAATGTGGGGTCTTGATCCAAGACAATGGAAGTGGGCATACCATGTAGCTTAAATATCTGATCCATGAAGGCCTGAGAAACTGAGAAAGGAGTGAAAGGATGAGCTAGGACACAAAAATGAGTATCTTTTGAAATATGGCCAACCACCACCATGATGATTGATTTGTTGTCTTCTTTTGGGAGTCCCATGATAAAATCCATTGAAATGTCTATTTAGATTTGTGTTGGGATTGATATAGGTTTCAATTGTTGGGTAGGTGTTATATTCTTTGCATGTGTGTGTGTGTGTTGGGGGAGGGG
>JASDQU010100459.1:93679-118676 GCA_032191745.1 Picea mariana | reverse complement strand
GGGGGGGGGGAGATTTCCCCATCCCGGTAACGTGGAGTGTTCGGATCTGGGGTAGTGCCCTGATTTATTTTTTGGGCGATTTTTGCTATTTTAGAAATTTTCGCTATTTTTAGCGATTTTCTAAATTAATCTTGGATTAAGGGATTAAGGTTTTTGTAGCTACTGAACACCCAAAATATTGTGCATATATTGTATTGCGAATGATGAAATTAATACAATGAAGATTTGAGAGGTGCGACACCAAGGAAGACTGGTTCTCTCCCGATTAAGTGTTTCCAATGTAAATCTATGTGTACTATGTGTACGAGCCATTGATTACTTTATGTTTTTCTTAAGAATTTGTATGCATTGCTTTACTTAATAGTTTTAAACTTACATGTGGTATCATAGCACATTTTTTTCTTCAGGGGGATGCCTTTGTTGCTGAGGTTTTGGATCAGTCTTGATAGATCAAGTTTATCTTGGGTCTATGATAAACCTGGGTTCATTGGGAGCTTTGCAGAGGTGATTTGTGTAGTGAAAGATAATGGCAAGCGGTTCTAGAATCGATATTGAGAAGTTCAACGATTTTTTTTTTGAGATATGGAAGCTCAAGATGGAGGAACTTCTTGTAGATAAAGAACAATAGATCGTTGTGGATCCTGGTACATGACCTACTAGTACACAAACTACTAGTACTCAATCTACTGGTATGTCGAAAGAAGATTGGGAGAATCTGGATCAAAGAGCAAGGAGTACGATTTGACTCTGCCTGGAAGATTCGGTGTTACTGAATGTGTCGAGAGAATCTACAATGAAGGAACTATGGGAAAAGTTGGTAAATCTGTATCAATCAAAGTCCTTAGTAAAAAAAATGTTTCTTCGAAAGAATATGTATCATATTAGGATGGAAGATGGATATTATGTGATAGAGAATCTAAATGCCTTCAATACTCTGGTAAGTCAACTTGGATATGTTAATATCACACTTACAGAAGAAAATACATGTATTACTTTGTTACGTTCTTTTCCAGTCTCCTGGGATAATCTGGTTGTAGCAATTGGTAGTACCACTCAATATGCATTGAAGTATGAGGATGTAGTTTCATCCCTGTTATTAGTAGAGATGAGGTGAAAAAGCATGGATAGTCATAACACATATGCTTTATTTGTCAGAGGTCATCCCAAAGTTAGGGATATAAATAAGACTTCGAGGGAGGGGGGGGGGTTCTAAATATAAAGGTAGGTATAAATCCCTAGGAAAATATTTGAGGAAATGTTGGCAATGTGGTAAAGCCAGACATTATACGAAAGATTGCAGTTCTTATAAAGTTTATAAACAAAAGGTATCTGATGATGTCTCTTCCATAGAGGCAAAAACATCCACAGAAGGAGGTGATGTTTACCTGGCATCTACATGTACACATACATATCATGATGTATGGTTGATCAACTCAGGTGCATCATTTCATATGAATCCTCATAGGAAGTGGTTCAGTGAATATGAAAAGTATGATGGTGGTGATATATTCCTAGGAGATGACTCGACAACTAAAATCATGGGATGTGGAAGGGTTAAGCTGTTGCTGAAACATGGAAGGATTAGAACTCTCCCTGGAGTTCTGCACATTCTAGATCTATCCAAGAGCCTAATATCTGTAAGTAATTTGGATGATGCAGGTGAGGATACTTTATTGGGAAAGGGATCTTTCAATATGGTCAGAGGAACAATGGTGTTGATGAGGGGAGTTCGATGTGGAACTCTGTACAAGTTATTGGGAAACATTTATACTGGTGGGTGTAACAATTTTGTTGTCACTGGGTATAGAAATAAATAATCAAAATCCATACTTTCCATGGAAAGAATAACATGCTATGGCATCAAAGGCTAGGACATATTGGAGAAAAGGGCCTTCACTACATGGTACAGGTATGGTTGAAGGTATGTCTAATTTCACCCTGGATTTTGATTTCTGTGAACATTGCATATATGGTAAAAAAAATCGAGTAATATTCCCATTTGGTGCTACAAGAGAAAATGAGATCTTAGAGTTGATACAAAATGATGTGTTTGACCTATGCTTATTCCATTACTAGGTAAATCTATGTATTATGTTTCATTCATAGATGATTTCTCAAGGGACACATGGATTTATTTTTATAGGAAGAAATCTAAGGTATTTGATAAATTTAAAGAGTTTAAGACTTTGGTAGAAAATTAGACATAGAATAAAGTAAAGGTGTTGAGGACAGATAATGGTGGAGAATTATGTGGGAATGAATTCAAAGATTTCTATAAGAAGTGTGGTATATAAAGGAAAAATACTACTCCATACACAACTCAATAGAATGGGGTTGTAGAAAGGATGAACAAGATGTTGATGAAAAAACAAGGACCATGCTTAATGGTGTCGGGTTAGGACAAGAATTCTGGGCAAAGGAAGTGGGTACTACATGTTACTTGGTAGATAGATCACCCTCATCAACGTTGGTGGAAAAAACTCCGCATGAAGTATGGAATGGTAAGAAACCCTCTTTTGAACATCTCATAGTGTTTGGTTGTGATGCTTATGTATATGTTCCAAAGGAAAATATGAGTAAGCTGGATAATAAACCAGAAAAGTGTATCTTTATTGGTTATAAAGATGATATGAAAGGTTATAAGATTTGGAACCTAGAGACTAAGAAGACTGTTTATAGTCTGCATAGTGTTTTTAGAGAGGTTAAAGATGTTCCAAAACATAAATTCCTACCAAGGCAAGAAGAACTTGAGAAAATAGAGTTGGAGTTGGATGATGCAAAATCTAAATCAACAGAAGAAGAACCTCATACTCCAGTATTGAGGAGATTAATGAGGGAAAGAAGGAAACCATAAAGGTATAGTCCACTTGATTTTTGTGCTAATTTTTCTTTATCTATTACTTATGATGATCCCATAACCGTCAGGGAAGCATTGAATTCAAAGGATAGTAAATTCTGGAAGAAGGCCATGGTTGAAGAGATGGATTCCTTGGATAAGAATGAGGCGTGGGATCTAGTTGAGTTGCCATCTGGTAAAGGCCATTGACAACAAATGAGTGTTTAAGAAAAATTCGAATGCAGAAGGAAAAGTGGAGAAATACAAAGCTCGATTAGTAGCAAAAATTTATTCCTAGGTAGAGGGAATTGACTATGGTTAATTTTTTTCTCATGTTGCCAAGTTAAATTCTATTAGATTTATTTTATCTATTGCTAGTGCTTTTGATTTTGAAGTAGAATAGATGGATGTGTAGAAAACATTCCTACATGGGGATTTGGAAGAAGAAATCTACATGAAGCAACCAGAAGGGTTTTCAGTGAAGGGAAATAAAGAATTAGTCTATAAGATGAATAAGTCACTATATGGTTTGAAGCAATCACCTAGGATGTGGTACCAAAAGTTTGAAACATAAATTATTGGACTGAGATTTGTGAGAAGTAGGGCCGATCACTGTGTATATTACAATTAGGTTGGTAATCACTTCATTTATGTAGTGTTGTATGTCGATGACATGTTGTTGGTAGGAAATAACATGGATGTTATTAAGGAGGTGAAATCACAACTATCCTCCAAATTTGACATGAAGGATGTCGATGCTGCTAACTTCATTTTGGGATTGGAGATTAAAAGAGATCATGCAAACATGAAACTCTAGTTGAATAAGAGAAAATATGTTGAGACAATACTATATAGTCTGAAGCAATCACCTAGGACGTGGTACCAAAAGTTTGACACATACGTTCGTGGACTGGGATTTGTGAGAAGCATGGATGATCAATGTGTATATTCCAAGAAGGTTGGTAATCACTTTGTTTATTTAGTGTTGTATGTCGATGACATGTTGCTGGTAGGAAATAACGTGGATGTTATCAAGGAGGTGAAATCACAACTATCCTCCAAATTTGACATGAAGGATCTCGGTGATGCTAACTTTATTATGGGAATGCAGATTAAAAGAGATCATGCAAACAAGAAACTCTAGTTGAATCAAAGAACATATGTTGAGATGATACTGCAAAGGTTTAATATGTAGGAAAGTAAGCCGATCAAGGTTCCTATTCATGTAGGTGTAAAGTTATCTACAAATCAGTGTCCCAAGACACAAGAAGAGGAAGAGGACATGTCCCATGTTCCATATGCTAGTGCAGTTGGTAGTTTGATGTATGCAATGGTATGTACTAGACCAGACATTGCACATGCAGTGAGAGTTTTGAGCAAATATATGTCAAAACTAGAGAAGGAGCATTGGTCAACAATAAAGAGGGTTTTCAGGTATTTACGTGGCACTTCTAGCTACGGATTGTGCTACCAAGGAATACCAAGATTGGACATAGTGTTGTACATACATGGGTTTGTTGATGCAAACTAGGTTGGAGATCTGGGTCATATAATATCTACAAGTGGGTATGTGTTTAACCTATTTGGAGGAGAAATCAATTGGATGAACAAAAGACAGGCTGTAATGGCACTCTCAAATATAAAAGATGAATAGATGGCAGCCACTCATGCATGCAAGAAAGAAATTTGGTTACCGAGATTGTGTTAAGGTATTGGGTTGGTACAACAAGAAATAGGGTTAGATTGTGACACTCAGAGTGCAATATTCATGGAAAAGAACCCAACTTATAATTCAAAGACAAAGCATATTGATGTTCATTATCACTTTGTTAGAGACACGGTTGAAGTCAAGAAGGTGTTACTGGAGAAGGTTGACACTTTGAAGAATGTTACAGATTCATTGACAAAGTTGGTGAGCTTTGAGAAGTTCTCCCGGTGTAGAGAAACAATGGGCATTGATTCCCTATATTGTTGGATATGTAATCCTGTGACCCCCTGTATGCAAAGAAAACAACAAGTGGAAGAATGTTGGGTAGGTGTTATATTCTTTGCATGTGTGTGTGTGTGTGTGGGGGGGTGGGGGGTGCATAAGATTTGACGACTTTATATGATGATCCCTCCCCCCTTCGTTCTTTGTGTTGTTTGCACTAGGAAATTTCCTAGGGGGGTCCCGAGCGGACATGATTCCCCCCCTTGTTACGCAGAGTGTTCGGCTTTGTGGCAGTGCCCCAAATTGTTTTTGGGTGGTTTTTGCTATTTTAATATTTTTCGCTATTTTTAGTGGTTTTCTAAATTAATCCCAGATTAATGGGTTAGGGTTTTAGTAGCTGCTGAATACCTAAAATATTGTGTATATATTGTATTGTGAATGGTGAAATTAATAAAATGAAGAGCTGAGAGGTGCGGCACCAAGGAAGGATGGTTTTCTCCTGGTTAAGGGTTTCTAGCGTAAATCTCTGTGTAATATGTGTATGACCCATTGCTTACTTTCCATTTTTATTAAGAAATTGCATGCATTGATTTACTTCACATGTTTAAAACTTACAACAATTCCCTTGGTATCTTCACCGTCTCTCCCTTGTTTCTTTGGAAAACATTACAAGATGCTACCGAATCTTGGATACCTATTTTCATGCCATTCTAGAAGAATGGATGCTTAGTTATTTCATAGGTTTTATGAAATCCAGAGTGACCTATTATTGGTGATGAATGTATATCTTCTAAGAGTCGTTGTTTTAGGGTTGAATATTTTTCTAGAACAATGCACCCTTTATAACACAATGTATCTTGTTGCCATGTAAAACGTTTAGGTGGGTTGATATCTTCCGAAAGATGTAGGATGATATACCTTACACAAATATTTGCTGGCCATTCCCTGTGGGATTCCTTAAGCCATCCTAGAATTGGTAATGATAAGGAAAGGAGTGACCCATTCTCTTCAAATTGTTTGGATAAAGCATCAACCACTGCATTCCATTTACCCTTCTTATATATGATCTCATAGTCATACCCCAACATCTTGGTGACCCATTTATGTTGCTATGATGAAGACACCTATTGTTCAAGGATGTACTTTAGACTATGATGGTCACTCTTGATTTGAAAAAACCTCCCTATGAGTTATGTACACCAAGTATCCACTGCATGAAGGATAACCATCATTTTCTTTTCATATGTGGATTTTCCCAAATCGTGGTCACACAATTACTTACTATTGAATGCCAAGGGGCATACTTCTTGCATCAATATTTCTCTGAGACCTTTGCTTGAGGCATCGCATTCCAAGATAAAATTATTACTAAAGTCAGGCGCTGCTAATATTGGAGTAGAGCACATTACATCCTTTAAGGTGGCAAATGCCTGTGATCCTACCTCACTCCAGACAAAGGAATTCTTTTTAAGGAGTGAAGTTAGGGGAGCTATAATTTTTAACAAATTTCCTGTAGTAGCCTGTAAGTCCGAAGAATCCCCTCAAGCTCTTGAATGTTTTAGGATGGGGCCAATATTGCATAGCCTCCAATTTCTTGGGATCAAATTGTACTCCCTCTTAACTTACAATGTGACCCAAATATTCAATCAATGGAGCCCCCAAAAGCACATTTGGGGTGCTTCACAAATGATTGGTTGCCCCTCAAGAGTTGCAAGAACTTATCAACATGCTCAATGTGTGATTCCCATGCTTTACTATATATTAAGATATCATCGAAGAAGACCAACACAACATTGCATAGGAATGATTTGAAAATTTTGTTCATGAGGCTCTAGAAAGTGGATGGAGCATTACAATGACCGAATGTTATCACTAGAAACTCATAATGACCTTAATGTATTCATAAGTCTATATTAGGTATGTATACCTCTTTCATCTTGATTTGGTGGTATCCTGAACATATATCAAGCTTAGTGAAAATTTTTTCTCCATGAAGTTAATCCAAGAGATCATCAATAGTTGGGATGGAAAATTTTTCCTTGATCATCAACTTATTGAGAGCCCTAAAATCAGGACACATGCACCAAGTTCCTTCCTTCTTTAACACCATGACTACTGGTGATGAGTAAGGGCTTGTACTAGGATGTATGACCCCTGCATCCAACAATTCTTGAATTATCTTTTATATTTCAGTCTTTTGTGCAAACAAGAGTTGATAATGACGTACATTCGGTGGTTGAATTTCTGGAATCAGGGGGATGCCATGGTCATGCTCTCCTCGAGAAGAGGGTAAACTCCTTGATGCCTCAAAGACCTGATGATGTTTGTCGAGACCAACTGCAAATTTGGGTGGATTTCTTGTGTCGAATTATCCATAACATGTATGGAATTAAATTGGGAAATAATGCTAGAGTGGCCTTTCTTTAATAACTTCTCCATAAGATGAGCACTAACTATTTMCGGAGAGCCTGTCTCAATCCCTTGAAGGGTGTGTGCATGACCCTCTTTAGTGAAACTCATATAGAGTTCTTTGAAATCTCCGGTGATTTGTCCCAATGTGCATAACCATTCTACCCCTAAGAATATATCACAACCACCCACATTGATGAAAAATATATGGGTTTTGAGATGATAGTCTCCCATTTGGAGTCTCACATTTTCACATCTACCCCCACATTTCATCATACCTCCATTAGCGATCATGATTTGAAAGTTGTCTACCATATGTACAAAAAACTGGGTTTCTTCTTCCACTCTCTTGTGAATTAAATTGTGAGTATTTCCACTGTCAACTAGGACTATGACTTCCAGTGCTTGATGTAGCCCTTGAGTTTCAAGGTTTGTGGAGTCAAAATGTCTGATAATGCATGTAGGGAGATTAGGGTTTCTTGATGATGAAATGGAGGTTCTACATTTGTTTGAGTCTGAGTTATGTTGTATTCAACCTATAAATCCAACGTCTCTTCTATAGTTATGTCTTCGGTCGGGGCTCGAGTGGTCATATCAGTTTGGAACAATTTTGTTCTTTACACCAAGGACTTGGAGCATATTTTTCATCACAATTATAACAGATTCCACATTTTTAGCGATTTTCCATTTTCGCTGGAGACAACGTTTGTACTTTCAAGGGATGAGTAAGAATTGAGATTGGGGAACTACCCCGGGGAGGATGAGTGTGGGGAAAGAATGCTATTTTTTGTTTTTGTTTTTGCATTGATCAATGTCTCTACTTCTAGGGCCCTTTGAATTGCTTCCAACCATGTAGTAGAACACTGCATTCTAACTTGTGCTCAAATATCCTACTTGAGGCCACCAATGAAACATTCTTTATAGAAAGAATATGTTAAGTTATTAGTACAAATCAATAATTGCTCAAAGGTTTCCATAAAGTCAGTGATTGAGCTTGTTTGGCATAATTTGGTGAGCCACCCCAAATAGTGAGTATCTCTCTCAAAACATGCATGTATAGCTTTAACAAATTGAGTCCATACGATGTAGCCCACATAAGAGTTTTTGTGCCATTCCCAACATTGCCATCATTTCAGATCTAGATATAACACCCCCACCCTAAGTTTCATCATGTCATCAGTAATGCCCTAGAGGGTGAAGTAATGTTCCATGTGGGTGACTCATCCTAAAAGATTAGAACCATTAAACTTGTTTAGGTCCACCTTAGGAGAATGAAGCCATATGTTATTATCCATTGATATATTGTTGTGCAAACCCAATGAGGGATGTGGGTGGATAAATAGTCCCGAGTTAGAATTTTCTTCCTGGTGTGGCTCAATGTGTCATTCGGTCTAGTGGTTTCTTCTGGTATGCCCCAAGCTAGCATACTCGAAAAATTCTCAGTTAACACATTTTTGAAGTTGTCAAACTTCTCATTTAACTTCTCTTCCAACTTTTCATCCAAACCATTTATGTCCTCAATTTCCTTAAGTTGATCTTCCACTAAGTCCAACTTGCTTGTAGTAGATTTGGTGTTCACGTTGTGTGGGGAAGTATGAAGTGGTTTATATATCACCTTCATGGGTGAGCTCACTGAAAATTGTTACTAGGTCTTGGGGACAAGGGAGTGTCAGGTGATATAACTCACTCATATATGTGCGAGGTCCAATAGGGAACTAATTAAGGAGGCTCAACTGTTCCCTTAGCCGCACTACCCAACTACCCCAGTACTAGAGAGTGATCTCCCCGAGTGTTGTTCTCAGTTTATTATAGCAAAAATATGACCGATTGGTTTATCTAAAGTTAGTTTCAGGTATACATAGGGGACTTTATATACACCTGAGGGTAAGTGGAAGTGATATTTCTGATGCAGTACTACTCAAAGGAGTACCGACATGGGTTACAAGGGTTTCCAACAATGTGATTCCTGTGTGTAATCTTACCTAGCTGCAGTTTCACCCACTGAATGACAGATCACTGTGTTATTTAAAGATGCTATAACATGTCTCTAAAAAAATTCAAAAAATTAGGAGCTTGTTGACCTAAGAAAAATCTCTTAAAATGACTAGAAAAAAAACTTAGTGGTTTAAGGTAAGATTTGAGGCCGGAAATGAAAAATAATCACAACTTATGATATACTTCTCAAATTGGCTATCATGACTCCAATTATGAAATGACATAGATTCTTTGGATCTACTGGAATTGGTTTGACTGAAGTCTGTGTACTCTGTCAAAAGATATCCAATCTGCGAAATTCACAATCGTCATTGGAAAACACCCTAAAAGAAGTTTGATTTTAAATCAAGAACATCTCCACTTCTCAGACTCTGTTGTAGGTGATTTGTTTTTTGAAATTAGGTATTTTTTCGAGAGGAATTAGATCTCATGCCGAATTCTCTAAATTTTGCATAAAAAGTTTCATAAATTAACCTGAATGTTGTTGTCCTCTTTTTTTTTCAAAAATCAACAAAAAGAAAAGAAATTTCCCACTTTGTGCCCAAAAATTCTCCCACTTCAGCCTAAGAGCTATGATACCACTTACCAAAAAACTTTAGAGAAATATCATAAAATGTAGTGTAAAACCCAATAACACAAGAGAAAAGAGAGATAAACCCTAAGAAAGATCTCTTTGATAATAAAAATTAGAGAGCTATGTTCACTTGCCTCTTCAAAGAGACAACCTCCAAGCTATGTGTTGAGCCTCATTTTTGGTGCCAACTAGCCTTCATAATAAACCCTAATTTGGCCTTAATAAACCCACCATACACCACTTTTCCATATTTTATCCTCATTTAGACTCAAAAAGTCATAAAAAAGGTATTTCTATCATTTTCTTTTAATTTGTGAATTCTAGCAATTTTTGTGCATTGAAAAGTCAATTTCACCAGTTTTTTTTACTAGAAAGATTATGTTGCAATATTGCTTCGAGGTTAGCATACTTGCAGGTTGAATTAGAGAAAATGGACACATGGGTTTTGTTCCCAACCTTCACAACATGGATCATGTCCTCTTGAAGCACAAGAAACAATCCAGAAAATTGCTAGTCAACATATGGTCAACGCACGCCCTCCATAATGAAGAAATATAACAATAGGGACAAAATTCAATTTTTTCTTGATTTTTGGAGATAATCACTCATATTGGGCTTGATCCAACATTAATAGGAGGTCATTTAGATCTTCCATTACTCTAGAGAGGATTTTGAGGTTTAATAGTTATATCTTATGATGTATAAATATGCCAAACCACTGAGGCATTTGTGAGTCAAATTGGAGAAACTTTCACTACTACATATGGGAGGATTATTCCATGAAATATTTCCACGTTTCCATTATTTTCATGTTTTAAATAGGGCGGGATTTTCGTTGATATTGCCACAAAAGTTCATCGATATTGCCACGAATAGGTTTTTTTAAATTGGGCACGATTTTCGTCGCTATTGCCATGAAACTTCGTCGCTATTGCCACGAAAGTTCGTCTCTATTGCCACAAAAATTTTGCCTATCTCAAAAAGCATCTATTAACGGCTAGTTGACTAGTTGATCTATATATACCTGACTTTAAGAGACATTGTGACACAATTTCTATAGTTGAGACACTGTTTGTGGCTTTTGTTTGAGCTGCTTATTTTTTTCGTCACCCACCGGTTGAACAAATCCAATTCTCGATCTACATAGCTCGGATTTTGAACTTTCAAGGTTAGTATGTTTTTTTTATTGATGTACTCATTTAACTTGTAAATTTTTGTTCAAATGTCGAAATTTCATGTAGCTTGTTTTTTCCTTGATAATATATTATATGTGTAGTACCATATTTCATGTCATTGGTTTTTGGATGTAGTTATTATATTCTATGGAATTTCATGTGAAATGTCAAGAAAAATATTTTCCGAAGAAGTATTTTAAGAAGAGGAAAAATCACTCCATCAATAAGTCAATTCAAACATTAAAAATGGATGTCATTATCAATCTCGATTAATTTGAGCCTACAATTCCTTATCATGTAAATCTAATCCTTATTACAAAACCACCAACTCATAACAACTTTACCGGTTGGACTAATGTTTGAAATAGAAAGTGCAAAAAAATCCTCTTAAGTCTAATTTTATCCCTTAGAGACCTTGTTAGCTCTCTAACTTTTGTGTTTCTATGATGTTGTGCCTATATATATATTAATGTCATATTTTTAGTCTAGTATTAGGTTAGGTTAGTCATATAACATTGTATTCTTATGTGATGTTGTTTCTCTTAATTTTTTATAATCACACACAATTCTAGATGTAGTGATTAACTCTAGTTTGTAGTTGATGTAACTTGTTTATACAATATTAATAAGGAGTAGCTAAAATAAAAAAAATTCATGATGAAATCTACGATAACATGATGAAATCTTCTAGTCAGACAATGACAAATGAGAACATGCCAAAGTGTCTTAGAAAATAAAACCGTAACCACTGTAAGTAGCATAAAATTGTGACCATTGTATGTAGCTGCAAATCAACATGTCATAATTTAAACCAACCCAACCCAATTGTGGATGACAAGTGGTTGGCATTCTTTTTTTAGTGGTGAATTTCAAAGATTGACATTTTGTCTACAAAACAACTTAGAGGCTAGTGTATGGTGTTGAGTGATTCAAGTTTGAGAAATTTTGACCACTTTCGTTAAATGGCGTGTAATTATTTTCCATGGTGATTCAGTACACACTACTCTAAAGTAAAAATTGAAGCATATCGATCTTAATATTTAATCGATAATAAAAAAAAAAACCCATGTCAAAATGTCTTAGAAGACATAATTGTGAGGATTGTAGGTCACTGTAAATAAACATATCATAATCGAAAGGAGTAGCTAAAATATCATGAAGGAGTAGATAAAATATACAAATTTGACAACTTACTGTTTTGTATGGTGTAGGTAAGACAATTACTTGTCAGGACAAGGATTTGTCACTATGAACAAAAATGATAGGAAGCTTTCTCAGTTAAGAGTGACATTAGAGGCGAGGGGCGATGGAAAATGTTACTTCCCTTGCGATGATTGCAGGGGCTTGCAAAGAAAAATACTTTTAATAACAACAGCTGAAAGACATTGTAGGGAGAAGGGGCACGCCGAAGGGGGTTATGAATATCGTCCCTTGTTAAGAGGATTCAATATTTAATGTATTCTCTGTAATAATCATCATGTCATGTCATGAATTTTAGTAATATTTCTTATCAGGATTTTTATATTTTCTATACACACTAACTTTTCTACGTTGTTTTTAAATATATAGACGATGCCCCCAAAATGTTGACCTCCAGAGAGTTATTTGCCAAGTACTAGCAGAAATACTCCTTTACAAGGTGATGAACTTCGAGATCAGAATATTGAAGCTGTTGATCAAGTTATTAATGATGATATGGACGAAGATAATGTTAGTGATTCAAATAAGGAAGATGAGATACATATAGATCCAAGACACATTTGCTCCAATGGATGAGGACAACCAGGATGATAGTCATGATGTTGATCCTCTACTCGAGAAGTCATGTCAACCTATTTATGAAGGCTCAACAACAAATTTTTTATCTGCTATATTGTTGTTGGTGAACTTGAAGGTTTTGAATGGTTTATCAAACACATGCCTCACACAGATACTAAGGTATTTAATTTGCTAATTATTTATGCCTGCATGTTCACAAATACTTAAAAGGTTCATTTTTTTCCTATATTGTTATTGTTTTCTAATTTGTAAATTAGTATGGATGCGATATTGATGATTAATATTGTTTACATTGACTTATTGTTTTGAATTATATATATTGTTAGGTGAATTTCTATTACCGACGTCAAATATTTTTCCACGCACATATCAAGAAATATCCGTGATTATGAATGAAATTGGAATGGATTATCAGGCTATTGATGCATCTCCTAATGATCATATCATATACTATGGACAATACGCATTAGAAAATGAATGCCCACAATGTCAAATAAGTAGATATCAAACCGATAAAGCGTCAAATAAGGTGCCTCGCAAAGTTCTTCGTTATATGTCGATAATTCCACGTTTCCAACGGTTGTTCAGGTGCCAAAGTATAGCACAGTTTATGGATTTCCATGCAAAGAACAAAAGTCGAGATGATGTTCTTCGAATGCCTGCAGATGGTTCTGCATTGAAGTACATCGAAGAAAATTGGTCAATTTTTAAAGAAGAACCTCGTAATGTTAGACTTTCGTTGGCAACTAATGGTGTCAATCCATTTGGAGATCTTTGTTCTACGTACTTAGTGTGGCCTTTTTTTGTTATAAACAATAACGTTCCTCCTTGGATGTCGATCAAGAGAGAGCACACAATGTTGGCAATGATTGTTTCAGGTATTTAATTATCTTTTATTTGCTTTAAAGTATGGCAAAATATTTCATTTCTTTGTTTTGTGCATGGTAATTATTTCTTTTATATATAACAAAATCTAGATAAGTATAATTAATCATGCAGTATGTTGAACCAATTAGGTAAGTACCGGGTTAAATATATGAACGTATATATTGAGCCTCTTATCGATGAGTTGTTGAAGTTATGGGCTGGCGTCACTATGTATGCCATCTCTAGACCAACAGGGAAAAAACAATTTCAATTCCATGGAATACTATCATGGACAATTCATGATGCTCCCGGGTTAAATCATTTTTGTGGTATATTGTTACTTTATTTTATGATTTAATATTATATATATTTATTGCAAATATCATGCATTATTTTAAATTGTAACTCTAATTTGACGCTACATTAATTCATATATCTTGTAGGTCTTCAAACAAAGGGTAAATTTGCATGCCCAGTTTGTGATCCCAGGATAAAATCTTGTTGTTCAAGGAGTTTAGAAAAGGAAGTGTTTGATGAGTATAGGCACTTTCTACCTAAGAACCATAGTTATCGAACTACAGACAAAGAAAAATTCAATGGTAAAGAAAAAAATGGAAAAAAACCACGAAGAATGACACCTCGCCTATGGAAGTTGGAATATATTATAAATCGTCAAGGTACGCAAATTATTTATGTATGACATATTATATAAATTTTTGGTTAATTTCATTAGTATTAATTTCATTTCATTTGATTAATTAGTGTTAATTTCAATTTGTTGATGTTTCATGAATGTCGTTAAGGCACAAATGGGCTTCCACGAGGAATGAAAAGTTACCTGATGCAATTTAGTAGATTGCCATACTACGAGCACCTAAAAATAGTTCATCTGTTCGATACAATGCATATCGGGAAGAACATAACAAAATTTTTATGGCGAATATTAGATGGAAGGACTGACAAAGAGAGAATTGGAAAGATTTGTTGTGACATCGAGGAAGCTAATCACGCATTGCAAAGTGTTACTATTAATTATAATGGCGATGGTCGTGAACAAAATACTAGTCTTCCTTGGTTATTGACGGAGCAACAAAACAATATTGTAAAATAGGTCATTCAAAAAATTAGGTTTCTGACAGGGTTTTCATTGAACATACAAAATATCTTAACGAAAAAAGGTGATTTTGGTGGGGGTTAAAACATATGATTGACATCCATTCATTAAGGTAATTAGTAGGTTATAATATATTTCCTCATTGGTATGCATTTTTTGGAAACAAATAATATTTTTTTGTTTTGTTACAATATGTTCTACCTTTATCTCTCCCAGACGACTTTGACAACAACATAAAACAAATTATTTATGTACTTGGAAAATACATGAGGTAAGTATTGTTTTAAAAGGAAAATGTACTTCTTATGTGATTTGTAGCGGAACTTATTGACATATTATGTTTTATCTGCAAATTTATGTATGCCTTGATTTTATTTTAATGCATCGACATTTGTAGGTGGCTATTATCAAAATAAATCCATAAAGAAGATATAAGGTATTGGAAGAGAGAAATTCCCCGACTAATGTGTCAAATGCAACAATATCTACCTCCAACATTTTTCAATGCACAAGAACACTACCTCATACACCAAGTTGAGGAGATTGAATTATGTGGACCAATACACACAAGGTCGATGTGGATGGTGGAGAGGCAGTTGAAGTCACTGAAGGCTTTTGTTAGACAAAGATCACATCCGGAGGGTTCTATGGTTGAGGGATATATGGTATATCAATGCATGGTGTATATTAGTCAATATCTACCTAAATTAGCATAAAATATGAATGTGCCTCGCATTTGGCATCTCGACTCCATCAACAAATTTGAAGGGGAGGTCCTATTGGGGAAAGGTAAAATGAGGATTTTGAAATGTAATTATTAAATGTTGACGTAGATTTAATATATTACACATTTATTTTTCCAATTTTATTTTATCATATTGACTTTTTACATTTTTTGTTCCTGCATATTGAACTGTATTAAATTATTCCTTTATTAATTATAGTTAATTAATGATATTAAATTGTTATTTTATCATATAGTTTCTAAAGAGTGGGATGCTTTACATTTATACATTGCAAACAACCTTGATTGGATGGAACATTGGATAAAATATACTGAAGAATACTTTAGTAGGTTATCATGGGAAGGGGTGAGTAAGATTATTAAAACAACGCATCGTCATCGAGATCAATTTCCTGATATTACATCAAGGGAAGTTGATTTAGCCTTTGGTTTAAAGGATAAACATGCAAGTACATTTTTTACCCACATTTTCCTAGTTATTTCCCAATTTTTCAATGTATTTGGTTTGTTTAATTTTTGAAATATATATTTAGTAAGTCCTATATGAGGTTTATTAATTGACAATGTATTTTTTACTTGTTGTCCATGTTGCAGTTGAAACACCACAAGGCTATGTGGTGTAATGGTCGTAAATTTCATATCAAAATGTTGGATGATAAGATGAAAACCTCAGATTGTGGGATAACTGCAGTGTTTAAGGTCGCCAACATTTCCTCTAGAAGTGACAGAAATCCAGAAGAAATTGAGAATAGGTACTATGGGAATTTGGAGGATATAATTGAGTGTGATTTTAATTCCTTTAAAATAGTTTTGTTTGAGGTTAAATGGTACATGCTATGGATGCATGAACGTGATCCTGAAAGAATTGTTATTGAGCATGATAATGGATTTACCATTGTTAATACAAGGGCATTTTAACCAGGTACAAAGCCTTATGTTCTTACAAGTCAATGTGAGCAAGTATTTTACTCAGAGGTACCTGGTAAAGCAGGTTGGTCATACGTTGTTAGATATGATCCAAGAGGAAGACCAATAAAGTATAATCATGTAGCTGAGGATGAAGATAATAACGAGGAAGAAGATCATGGTTATTCAGATCAAGAGTAGGTGCCTCATGTAGTCGATGTGTCAGACGAAGAAGTTGAAGAATTTGATCATCCAAATGTAGGAGACGATGATCTCATTGACGATATCGATAACTATATTAGCGAAAATGATGTTGATATGAATGACCCTTTCACCAATATCAATTCTGAACCAGATCCTGATACAGATGTTGAGCTGGATGAAGAAGAAGATGACTGATATTTAATTGTTGAAAAGAAGAGGTATGTGTTTATATCTTTTATATGATCTTTATATGTTTTTATTTTGTATAATATAGTATATGATACATGTTCTTTATAATTTTAGGTTAGGTACTATGGTGAAATTGAGAGTGATGTGAGCGGGGGGGGGGGTGCATAGAATAATTAGAGCTTCCACCTTCATGTGGTTGCCCTTGTTTAATAGAGAATGAATTATTCTTGAAAACAAGAGGAGATTTGCGTGATTGCGCCTAATCATACCAATGATGTAGGTATTCCATCCCAATGAATGGATACATTTTTTTTGACATGGAATGGGACAACACATGTACCTTCTTAATTTTCTTCCTTCACTTGATGTGGGCTTGGTCATTCCTAGCCTTGAATTGAAAGTTACCCCTAGTCTTAGTCATCACCCTTCATGACACTTGTCACCAAAGGATCATTAGATCATAAGGTTGGAGGCATATGGGCAATGCGATGAGGCTTTATAACCCTATGGTAACAAAAGACATTAAATGAACTTTAACTAGATTGAAAGGTGCGTGTAATTGGAAATACTAACAACCCAAAACTAAAAGGGATCAATACACAGACTGTCAATGAGAGGTGATCTAGATGTGGTGTGTAGGAAGAGGCCTAGCACCTTCAAAATTATCATTCTCTGAATATTTTATTCAAATTTTACAATGAAATTGTACTAGGACTAGACACGGACAACAATGACCTGTGAAGGGGGCCAACGTTGAAATTTTTTCAATTTTTTTTTGTATGCATTGAAATTTGACATGGATAGACTATTTGCATGCCTTAATGATATGGGAGGGTTTTTGGACTCAAATTTGACTCACACACCCACTTTATTCCATCATCAATTCATCATGTAAACCATAAACCCTAATTTAGTGGAGTCATCAATTTGTTGGGTTTTAGTGTTCCCAATGAATGGATGCGTTGTTGTTGACATGGAATGGGAAACCACATGTACCTTCTTAATTTTCTTCCTTCACTTGATGTGGGCCTAGTCATTCCTAACCTTGAATTAAAAGTTACCCCTAGTCTTATTCATCACTATTCATGACACTTGTCACCAAATGATCATTAGATCACAAGGTTGGAGGCATATGGGCATTGGGATGAGGCTTTATAACCCTACAATAACAAGAGACATTAATTGAACTTTGAATAGATTGAAATGTGCGTGCAATTGAAAATAAAAATAACCCAAAACTAAAAGGGATCAATACACAGACTGTCAATGAGAGGTGATCTGGATGTGGTGTGTAGGAAGAGGCCTAACACCTTCAAAATTATCATTCTCCAAATATTTTATTCAAATTTTACAAGGAAATTGTACTAGGACTAGACACAAGCAACACTGACATGTGAATGGGGCCAATGCTGAAATTTTTTCAAACTGTTTCTGTATGCATTGAAATTTGACATGGATAGACTATTCACATGATTTAACAATGTGGGATGATTTATGGACTCAAATTTGACTCACACACCCACTTTATTCCATCATCAATTCATCATGTAAACCATAAACCCTAATTTAGTGGAGTCATCGATTTGTTGGGTTTTAGTGTTCCTAGTGAATGGATGCGTTGTTGTTGACATGGAATGGGACAATACATGTACCTTCTTAATTTTCTTCCTTCACTTGATGTGGGCCTGGTCATTCCTAGCCTTGAATTGAAAGTTATCCCTAGTCTTAGTCATCACCCTTCATGACACTTATCACCAAACAATCATTAGATCATAAGGTTGGAGGCATATGGGCATTGGGATGAGGCTTTATAACCCTATAGAAAAAAGAGACATTAATTGAACTTTGACTAGATTGAAATGTGCGTGCAATTGAAAATACAAACAACCCAAAACTAAAAGGGATCAATACACAAACTGTCAATGAGAGGTGATCTAGCCGTGGTGTGTAGGAAGAGGCCTAACACCTTCAAAATTATCATTCTCCAAATATTTCATTCAAATTTTACAAGGAAATTGTACTAGGACTAGACATGGGCAACAATGACCTATGAATGGGGCCAACGTTGAAATTTTTTCAATCTGTTTCTGAATGCATTGAAATTTGACATGGATAGACTATTCGCATGCCTTAACAATATGGGAGGGTTTATGGACTCAAATTTGACTCACACACCCACTTTCTTCCATCATAAATTCATCATGTAAACCATAAACCCTAATTTAGTGGAGTCATCGATTTGTTGGGTTTTAGTGTTCCCAATGAATGGATGCGTTGTTGTTGACATGGAATGGGACAACACATGTACCGTCTTAATTTTCTTCCTTCACTTGATGTGGGCCTGGTCATTCCTAACCTTGAATTGAAAGTTACCCCTAGTCTTATTCATCACCCTTCATGACACTTGTCACCAAACGATCATTATATCACAAGGTTGGAGGCATATGGGCATAGGGATGAGGCTTTATAACCCTACAGTAACAAGAGACATTAATTGAACTTTGACTAGATTGAAAGGTGCGTGCAATTGAAAATACAAACAAATCAAAACTAAAAGGGATCAATACACAGAGTGTCAATGAGAGGTGATCTGGCCATGGTGTGTAGGAAGAGGCCTAACACCTTCGAAATTATCATTCTCCAAACATTTTATTCAAATTTTACGAAGAAATTGTACTAGGACTAGACACGGGTAACAATGACTTGTGAATGGGGCCAACATTGAAATTTTTTCAATCTGTTTATGTATGCATTGAAATTTGACATGGATAGACTATTCACATGCCTTAATGATATGAGAGGGTTTCTGGACTCAAATTTGACTCACACACCCACTTTATTCCATCATCAATTCGTCATGTAAACCATAAACCCTAATTTAGTGGAGTCATCGATTTGTTGGGTTTTAGTGTTCCTAGTGAATGGATGCGTTGTTGTTGACATGGAATGGGACAACACATGTACCTTCTTAATTTTCTTCCTTCACTTGATGTGGGCCTGGTCATTCCTAGCCTTGAATTGAAAGTTACCCCTAGTCTTTGTTATCACCCTTCATGACACTTGTCACCAAACGATCATTAGATCACAAGGTTGGAGGCATATGGGCATTGGGATGAGACTTTATAACTCTACAGTAACAAGAGACATTAATTGAACTTTGACTACATTGAAAGGTGCATGCAATTGAAAATACTAACAACCCAAAAATAAAAGGGATCAATACAAAGACTGTCAATGAGAGGTGATATGTTTGTGGTGTGTAGGAAGAGGCCTAACACCTTCAAAATTATCATTATCCAAATATTTTATTCAAATTTTACAAGGAAATTGTACTAGGACTAGACACGAGCAACAATGACCTGTGAATGGGGCCAACACTGAAATTTTTTCAATCTGTTTCTGTAGGCATTTAAATTTGACATGGATAGACTATTCACATGCCTTAACGATATGGGAGGGTTTATGGAGTCAAATTTTTCTCACATACCCACTTTCTTCCATAATCAATTCATCATGTAAACCATAAACCCTAATTTAGTGTGTTATAACCCTATAATTCATAGTATCATCTGGTGACTAGAAATTTTTCCACTCTGGGTGTATTTTGGTTTGCAAATAATATTTCATCTCTGCAAATTATTTTCAAGGAAAGGAAAAGAAAAGAGAATTCATGGTTGTTGATGCTGAGTGGTATTTCCTAACCCCATGGTGACAAAAGCAAGGGAAGCAACGCACACAACCCATAAAAAGTGCTAAAGCCTAAGTTTTTTCTGCATTCGTGCCTGGAGAATAAAGAACGCGCTTAGATCGACGGTCAATCTAGTGGCGCGTAGATCAACGACTAACATTCCGGACCCCCTCGACTGTTCTGTTTTTAANAGATTAAAAAGTGCGCACATATCTACGGTTGTCATGGAGGCACGCAGATGGACGGTCTACAGGTGATTTCGAACCCCCCCAATCGTTCTGTCTTTAATGGTGGGGGGGGGGGGTCCAGAATGAGGCGGGTTTTTCGGCGGGCCCTATCCCAAATGTGTCATCCATCCATTGCACCAGGCCTCCTCCGCTCCATGCTACATCCTTCATTCACGCTGCATCTGTCAGTTCCTCACCCTTCATTCCTTCACCCCTTTGCCAATCTTACCCCTCCATGAATACATAGACTCAGGATAAAAACATTAGGTTAATAATTATGATTAAACATGTTAATAATAAATCAATTATTAATTAATTAATAATTGAGTTAGCGTGTTAGTAATTAATCAATTGTTAATTAATTAAATTAATAATTAAGTTAGAGTTTGTTTAATTAAAATATAATACAAACAAAACTAACTACAAAACATTAAAATCAAATAAAAACTAATTACAAAACATTAAAAAGGTAATAAAACAATTAAAATATAATAAAAAACAAATTAAAAGAAAAAGAAAACACATTAAATACATAAAACTTTAAAAATATAATAAACAAAACAAAAAACATATTAAAACAAAAACCAAACGTAAACAAAAACATATTAAAACAAATTTAAAAAACAAACAAAAAATATATAACAAATAAAACATGAAAACAATATTAAAAACAAAAACTAAAAAACTAAAAAACTAAACTATCCTAAGTCTACCCCCCGTACACTCTCATACATCAAACAAATAAATCCACGGTCATAAAAATTTTCGGACCCCCCCTCACCATCCAGAGTTTAACGAGAGNGGGGGGGGGGGGGGGGGGGGTCCGGAATACCACCTTCTCGAAAATAAAACCGTTTTCCCATTTTTCACCTATTTTTGCCTGTTCAACATGTCTTCGTCCGAGGCCGTTTCTGGGCAAGTGAAGATGGATTTTCAAAATCCAAGAGACGTTTTTTCTCAGCATGGGATGAAGAAAAAAAACCTCTCTCAGTTTTTGCACTGGTGCCATGAGCAGGGAGAATCAAAGCCGTCTTTCATCCTTTTTTTTTTTTTTCTCAGATTTTCAGGTTTTCTGTTACAGTCCCGATCTTGCAGAAGCTGTTACGACCAGCTGAAGGCGAATTTGGTGAAACCGAGGGAGTTTTTTGTCCAGTACATGCCCATATACAATAACCTCCTTTAGTTTTTTCCCAGGTGTCAGTGTTGAAGAGAAACAAATGTATGTTCAAACCCCTTTTTTCTCAGAAAACCGGTCCGTCTTTCATGGCGGACAGTTCAGGATTTTTGGGGATTTATGGCTATTTTTGGCCGAGGCAGTTGAATCCAACTTCCAAAAATTATGGGGAGACATCTCCTATTTATAGAGATGATTTTTAATGTAAAAGGATTGATCAGTTGAGTACCATGATTAAAATTTTGTAAAACAACTCACTGAGCTTTCTGTGTTTTTCATCAATTCAACAATACAGTGCTATGCTGCAGGATTCTTGTGACTTTTTCGACTGGTGATGTGCATCCCTCTGTGTAAATTTGTTTCTCTGTTATCATAATTAATGTCTTCCTCTGAATTATTCCAAGAATATTAAGAACATAATTGGTTTTAATGCACCCTCGATCTCGGGCTTGGTATAGTTTTTTATGTTTTCCGCTGAAGATTAAACTCAGAATTCTTAGTTGCTCTGTGTTTAATTGGATTTATTGACCTGTTTAGTCTCACCCATTTCATTTAAATTAAAGGATCCAATGAGTTGTCTACCTTTCCCTCCAAAAATTATCCTGTTGACATGGATTTTTGATCGTTTGTTGTAGTGACTCCATAGCTCAATGGCCCTTTTCTCCTACTCCAACTAAACCAATTAAAAAATCCAAACTTTGAACCCATTAACTAGCCTAATATCTATTCAAACAAAGTTATATCAGACAGAGAGATCCCTCTTTGGGTCTTGGAGGGCTAGATCCAAGACTCGAAGTGGTTTTGATGTTGCCTTTATGACTGCCATCACAGCCTTGGGCAAATTACAGAGCGCTAACAGAATGGCAACCATTTGGCTGCATTGGCATTATTGTATCATTTAGAACAATGAAATTTTCAGTAGTGTAGGGTAGGTAGCAGTTTTGAATAATCTCAGTCATTTGAGCGTCTTTTCAATATTGTATGATTTCCAACAGAGTTTGCATTTGATAGTATCTAGTTCACTGTCCCGTCAAATCTGAGCCAGTTCAGAGATTGTAGCTGTAGTGACTCCATGGCCAAAAAAATAAACCACCGGTCGGTATGTTCAGAGGTCTGTGGTTCTTGACACCTCCTGAAAGAAGCTGCCATCCCCAGGTGGAGCCACTGTTATAACCCTATAATTCATAGTATCATCTGGTGACTGGAAATTTTTCCACTCTGGGTGTGTTTTGGTTTGCAAATAATATTTCATCTCTGCAAATTATTTTCAAGGAAAGGAAAATAAAAGAGAATTCATAGTTGTTGATGCTGAGTGGTTTTTCCTAACCCCATGGTGACAAAAGCAAGTGAAGCAGCGCACAAAACCCATAAAAAGCGCTAAAGCCTAAGTTTTTGCTGCATTCACGCCTGGAGAATAAAGAACGCGCTTAGATTGACGATCAATCTAGTGGCGCGTAGATCAACGACTGACAGTGGATTCCAGATCCCCTCGATTGTTCTGTTTTTAACGGTGGGGGGGGGTCTGAAATGGTGATTAAAAAGTGCGCACAGATCTACGGTTGTCATGGAGGTGCGCAGATGGACGGTCTATAGGCGATTCCGGACCCCCCCGATCATTCTTCCTTTAACGATGGGGGGTGTCTGGAATGAGGCAGGTTTTTCTGGTGGGCCCTATCCCAAACGTGTCATCCATCCATTGCACCAGGCCTCCTCCACTCCATGCTACATCCTTCATCCACGTTGCACCTGTCAATTCCTCACCCTTCATTCCTTCACCCCTTCGCCAATCTTACCCCTCCATGAATAAACAGACTCAGGAAAAAAACATTAGGTTAATAATTATGATTAAATCTGTTAATAATAAATCAATTATTAATTAATTAATAATTGAGTTAGCGTGTTAGTAATTAATCAATTGTTAATTAATTAAATTAATAATTAGGTTAGAGTTTGTTTAATTAAAATATAATACAAACAAAACTAACTACAAAACATTAAAATCAAATAAAAACTAATTACAAAACATTAAAAAGGTAATAAAACAATTAAAATATAATAAAAAACAAATTAAAAGAAAAAGAAAACACATTAAATACATAAAACTTTAAAAATATAATAAACAAAACAAAAAACATATTAAAACAAAAACCAAACGTGAACAAAACATATTAAAACAAATTTAAAAAACAAAAAATATATATATATATATAACAAATAAAACATGAAAACAATATTAAAAACAAAAACTAAAAAAATTAAAAACTAAACTATCCTAAGTCTACCCCCCACACTCTCATACATCAAACAAATAAATCCACGGTCATAAAACTTTCCGGACCCCCCCTCACCATCCAGAGTTTAACGAGAAGGGGGGGGGGGGTATGGAATGATGGTTTTCCAATACCACCCCCGAGATAGGTGTTTCCCTCACAATCCAACGGACCGCCCCCCCTAAAACTGCTTACCACCTAAGGGGGGGTCTGGAATACCACCTTCTCGAAAATAAAACTGTTTTTCCCATTTTTCACCTATTTTTTCCTGTTCAACATGTCTTCGTCCGAGGCCGTTTCTAGGAAAGTGAAGATGGATTTTCAAAATCCAAGAGAGATTTTTTCTTAGAACGGGCTGAAGAACAAAAACCTTTCTCAGTTTTTTCACAGGTGCCATGAGCAGGGAGAATCGAAGCCGTCTTTCAACCTTTTTTTTTTTTTGGATTTTGGATTTTTCTGTTACAGGCCCGATCTTGCAAAAGATGTTACGACCAACTGGAGGCGAATTTGGCGAAACTGAAGGAGGTTTCTGTCCAGAACATGCCCATATACAATAAAATCCATCATTTTTTTCCCAGGTGTCAGCGTTGAAGAGAAACAAACGTCTGTTCGGACCCCCTTTTTTCGTAGAAAACCGACCCGTCTTTCATGGCGGACAGTTCAGGATTTTTCGGGATTTATGGCTATTTTTGGCCGAGGCAGTTGAATCCAACTTATGAAACTTATGGGGAGACCTCTCATATTTATAGAAATGATTTTTAATGTAAAAGGGTTGATCAGTCGAGGACCATGATTAAAATTTTGTAAAACAACTCACTGAGCTTTCTATGTTTTTCATCAATTCAACAATACAGTGCCATGCTGCAGGATTCTTGTGACTTTTTCGACTGGTGATGTGCATCCCTCTGTGTAAAT
>JASDQU010100459.1:68389-93122 GCA_032191745.1 Picea mariana | reverse complement strand
TATTTATAGAAATGATTTTTAATGTAAAAGGGTTGATCAGTCGAGGACCATGATTAAAATTTTGTAAAACAACTCACTGAGCTTTCTATGTTTTTCATCAATTCAACAATACAGTGCCATGCTGCAGGATTCTTGTGACTTTTTCGACTGGTGATGTGCATCCCTCTGTGTAAATTTGTTTCTCTGTTATCATAATTAATGTCGCCCTCTGAATTATTCCAAGAAGATTAAGAACAAAATTGGTTTTAATGCACCCTCTGTCTCTGGCTTGGTATAGTTTTTTATGTTTTTCGCTGAAGATTAAACTCAGAATTCTTAGTTGCTTCGTGTTTAATTGGATTTATTGACCTGTTTTGTCTCACCCATTTCATTTAAATTAAAGGATCTAGTGAGTTGTCTACCTTGCCCTGCAAATATTAGCTTGTTGACATGGATTTCTGATCGTTCGTTGCAGTGACTCCATAGCCCAATGGCCCTTTTCTCCTACTCCAACCAAACCAATTAAAAAATCCAAACTCTGAACCCATTAACTAGCCTAATATCTATTCAAACAAAGTTATATCAGACAGAGAGATCCCTCTCTGGGTCTTGGAGGGCTAGATCCAAGACTCGAAGTGGTTTTGATGTTGCCTCTGTGACTTCCATCACAGCCTTGGGCAAATTATAGAGCGCTAACATAGTGGATTCATCGATTTGTTGAGTTTTAGTGTTCCCAGTGAATGGATGCGTTGTTGTTGACATCGAATGGGACAACACATGTACCTTCTTAATTTTCTTCCTTCACTTGATGTGGGCCTGGTCATTCCTAGCCTTGAATTGAAAGTTACCTCTAGTCTTAGTCATCACCCTTCGTGACACTTGTCACCAAACAATCATTAGAACACAAGGTTGGAGGCATATGGGCTTTGGGACGAGGCTTTATAACCCTACAATAGAAAGAGACATTAATTGAACTTTGAATAGATTGAAAGGTGTGTGCAATTGAAAATAAAAACAACCCAAAACTAAAAGGGATCAATACACAAACTGTCAATGAGAGGTGATCTGGCCGTGGTGTGTAGGAAGAGGCCTAACACCTTAAAAATTATCATTCTCTAAATATTTTATTCAAATTTTACAAGTAAATTGTACTAGGACTATACATGGGCAACAATGACCTGTAAATGGGGCCAACGTTGAAATTTTTTCAATCTGTTTCTGTATGCATTGAAGTTTGATATGGATAGACTATTCACATGCCTTAACGATATGGGAGGGTTTTTGGAGTCAAATTTGACTCACACACCCACTTTCTTCCATAATCAATTCATCATGTAAACCATAAACCCTAATTTAGTGAAGTCATCAATTTGTCGGGTTTTAGTGTTCCCAATGAATTGATGCATTGTTGTTGACATGGAATGGGACAACACATGTACCTTCTTAATTTTCTTCCTTCACTTGATGTGGGCCTGGTCATTCCTAGCCTTGAATTGAAAGTTAACCCTAGTCTTTGTCATCACCCTTCATGACACTTGTCACCAAATGATCATTAGATCACAAGGTTGGAGGGATATGGGCATTAGGATGAGACTTTATAACCCTACAGTAACAAGAGACATTAATTGAACTTTGACTAGATTGAAAGGTGCGTGCAATTGAAAATACTAACAACCCAAAACTAAAAGGGATCAATACACATACTATCAATGAGAGGTGATCTGGCCGTGGTGTGTAGGAAGAGGCCTAACACCTTCAAAATTATCATTATCCAAATATTTTATTCAAATTTTACAAGGATCATTCTCCAAATTCCATTTTGCTGCATTTGCATGAATCACTTCTCACCAATTCTTGGGATCTTATCTTGTTCTTCAAGTTCTCAATCTACATAATGACTTAAGAAGTGGGTGATGGTATTGAAGAAAGAAGGAATTAAGTTCTCAATCTTTTTCTTCTGGAGGGATTGACGAAAGAATCAATGGACCCATTAATTAGAATAGAGAATGATATTGAATTTTAACATAATTTGACCCAACTGACCACTGGAAGATTGAAACCAACATGTATGAGCAATAATATTAAATATAACCATGAAACCCTACTGTATGCCTTTGATAGATCTAACTTTATAACAAAGGCTTCCATTTTCTTTGTCTTGGTAGAATGGAAAGCTTCTTATGCCAACCCCCACAATATAAGGAATTTGTCTCCCATTCAAGAAGCTAAATTATTCAAAAGAAATGGCTTTGGATAGATTATGATTTATCCTCCTTCCATTCACTTTTGATACACTTTTATAAATATAATTTCATAATGATATTGGATTGAAGTATTAAAAAATGTATGGATCATATTTTTTAGGGATCAAACATAGAAAGGTAGAATTTCAAATGCACCTAAGACTTTTCCAGAGCTCCTAGATTAATTTGGAATGGCTAGCACATCCTCTTCAATGAGATCATATAGCCCCATATAATATAAAACTGTATAGTCCAATGATTAGGACAAGGTATTTTCTCTCATCGAAAAGAGTATACATTGTCTTTTAAATTCTCCTTTGTCACAAATGCCCATTAACTATTTATTTTGAATTCCTTCCATAAACCTTGAAAAAAACAAGCAAATTGTCACTATGTTTGCAATGTTGACTAATTCTAGACCCTTAAATACATATTGGAAATGGGTTGTCCCCACCTTTGATATTTCTTGGAAGCTCTACACTCTAGCCCCTACTTGATTTTGAATGCCCCATATGCTATTCATGCTTTTCCTCATGTTGGAATAATTATGGGAAAAATAAAGTATTCTCATATGCATTTTTTATCCATAAGGCCATGCTCTTAAGTCTCCATTGAGTGCATTCCCAATTCATTAGATCCCTTTTTTAATCCTCCATTCTCCATCCTCTTCAAAGAAACAACCAAAAGAGAAAGGATCTACACTTGTACCCGAGACAACTCCAATTGCATAGGTACTACCGCAAACTAGAACCACTAGACTACACAATCAAGGTTCCTCCTCTTCTCATCCAACTTTGAAGCAGATTCAACACAGATACACTATAATTTCAGATTGTTTGAGATATAGTAGGTAATGAATTGCTCTAATACAATGATTAGATCACTAATAGAATTTCTTACATTAATTAAGTGGTAGTGAGAGTTTAATACAATTTTAATCCATTTACAAGTTACTCACAAAGAATTATTAGAAGACAAGGCTGCATAGGTATCTAGTTATAACAAAAGTTGAAAGGTTCTATTGCATTAAGTCTTCTCTCTATTAAGAGACAACTAAAAGAACTTAAAAAAGATTCTTGTGGAGGATACCATTAAATATTATATCAAAAACATCTAATAATACATCACACTCTACTTCATCAATGAAATGAGATGATATGACAAATTTGAACTTGCGTTGTTTTGTGACTGGTAGTTTAGTGTCATTGTGGAAGCATCCCAATGGATATGGTTATGCAATTTTATGAGTATTTCACCCCATTTTCTACACCAACATGTTGGTTTGTATTATAAACCAACGTATATGAGGGTTTCCAACAATGGGCATCATTGTCTAATACTATCACATCATTCCCTTAAACATGAAAGGTCTTAACCAAGTTGCATTTCCTAAATTATTATTTTTTAAATGCGAACATCGAGATGAAGAACATTATTACTAAGTATTCAGTCCCATTATCTACTTCTATGCATTCATACTAATAATAACTAGAATATGCAACATTCATCATTACAATGAGAGTTTATTTAACACAAAATGCAATTGAATAAGCATGAAATTCACATCATCCATATAAACAAGAAGTTGGAACACAAATACAACATGGTGCATGCTTCCATTATATTTAATCACCAAAAAGTATATCATTGTGTTCTTGCATTATATCTACCCACTACAAGTACTAAATTAGTGGGCATGCATTAGATCTAGATTTAGTCATTAGTGGGCATAAAATTGACATATATTTGTGTCAACATTTGAGAGTGTAAGGGAGCATGCGACCAAAGGAGGGTTATTGCACACCCATCAAGAAAGAGTCCTCTACGCACACAACCAAAACCCATTAGTGATCATATCATTGTGCACACAACCAAGGGGAAAGGATATCACTACGCGACAAATTGAGGGTGAGGAGATACACTGCTAATGAGGGGAGATAGACTGTGACTTCACATGGAGGAGATAGTCCATGAGGGAGGAGATACACTGCCAAGGACGAGATACATTGCGAGGGCACACAAATGACATTGAGTTGAGGGCACACAGAGGGCACATGAGGGAACACGAAGGGCACTGAGTCGAGGGCACACGAGGGAACATGGAAGGCACTGAGTCGAGGGCACACGAGGGGCAAGGAGGAGATACACAGAGGGGATACACTATGAGGGCACACAAAGGGCTCTTAGTCAAGGGCACACAAGGGCACACGAGGGCACACAGAGGTCACTAAATCAAGGGCACATGAGGGGCACTGAGTTGAGATAGACTGAGATAGACTGCAAGGGCACCAAGAATGGTGAGTACCTCTATTCATTGTAATTTCACCAATATTTTAACTTCTAGAATTAGTTTATTAGATGGGATTGGATTTCTACTTTGTAAGGTATACCAAATATCCTCTTAGTTTTATATCAGATCAATTTCTTTTCTACTTTGCATATCTCTAATAACCATGACATGAGAAATTGATTTTTTTGGTTAATGGATAGCTTTGAAAACCAAGAAAAATGACATTCTCAATCTAGAGATGAAAATACATTTCCATAGGGTTTCACAATCTCGTTTTCAACAACCAACTATAGAAAACCATTAAAAATTGAAAATGCAACCTTGTAAACCCCAATGGAATATAAATTGATTTTATATATAGGTGGTGATACTCTAGTGGTGGCTTTAGGTAGTGTGCATCACTCTGGAAATGGGTAAAATGCTCAACTACTTGTGGGTGTCACTTTGGATATGATTAGACTAGAAAAACACATTGAGTAAAGAAAAAAACAACCAAAGGAAGAAGAAGAAAGTCACCACAATGAAGAAAAGGAAAAATAAGGACTATCCAACTTTATAAATCAACATGCAACTACACAAATTTATGCAACTTACGCAACTTTATGCAACTACACAACAATTGGTTTTATTTTATGCAGTGAAGAGTGCGACCTAAAGAATTAGGAAAGTTTGGGGACCCAAGGGAGGCTCCTCAACTTAGAAAAGACCCCAACTAGTGCACAAGGCCCAAGAGAGGTCTTAAGGACAAATAAGGACAAGTGAGTAATTTACCCCAAGGAGGAAATTTGTTGAGTGCAAGGGTTAATGACCTCAATCGGTTGGTTTGGACAACGAGTAACCTCACCGAATAAGTGATTTTTCTTTTTGGGGGTAAATCGTATACCTTAAGGCTCAAGAAGGTTTAGTCACTAGGTTTGGAGACTCACTGGCCTCCCAACCTAGAAAGTTTCATTTTCTTGGCTAAATTATCCAAATATACAAAAAAAATGACACCTTTCTTTTCTTACTTCAATGATGAAGGTTGAATTACTAACATTTAAAGGACTTTTGGTCTCCTGACTTAGTGATTTATCTATCATGAGGAAAAATGATGGATTGGGAAATCAACAAGCCCTTCAAGTCAACGACTTAGATGTTTTCTTGACAAAATGGTTCATAGAGATAACAACAAAAATATTGAAGGAGATTCTACAATGTGAATGCTCCATTACTCATAAAAAAAATTAAACTCTTATTGTATGCAACATTGAGTTTCTTGCATGGTTGCTTTGTGATTTCAAAACTTCTTCAACTTGTCAACAATACTAAGGAGTAATTAAGGGATCCAATACCTTCATAAATATTTACACATAAAATTTAGGCTTGAAAAATTGATCATAAATCCTCATAGATATAAACTACCTCATGCGCGAGCTCAATATCAACAAACTAAAAGAAGTATTTCCAAGCGATTAAAAATAAATTTAAATGAGTGTTGGTGGAATCCCTTGATTTCTCAACTTGCAACTTACACAACTTTAAAGTTGGATAGTTGGAGGAGAATTATCATTTTGAAGGTGCTAGGCCTCTTCCTACACACCACCAGATCATTATCCAACTTTATAAATCAACATGCAACTACGCAACTTTATGCAACTACACAACAATTGGTTTTATTTTATGCATTGAAGAGTGCACCCTAAAGGATTAGGGAAGTTTGGGGACCCAAGGGAGGCTCATCAACCTAGAAAAAACTCCAACTAGTGCACAAGGCCCAAGAGATGTCATAAGGACAAATAAGGACAAGTGAGTGATTTACCCCAAGGAGGAAATTTGTTGAGTGCAAGGGTCAATAACCTCAATTGGTTCGTTTGGACAACAAGTAACCTCACTGAATAAGTGATTTTTCTTTTTGAAGGAAAATCGTATACCTTAAGGCTCAAGAAGGTTTAGTCACTAGGTTTGGAGACTCACTAGCCTCCCAACCTAGAAAGTTTCCCTTTCTTGGCTAAATTATCCAAATATATAAAAAAATTACACCTTTCTTTTCTTACTTCAATGATGAAGGTTCAATTACTAACTTTTAAAGGACTTTTGGTTTCCTGACTTAGTGATTTATCTATCATGAGGAAAAATGATGGATTTGGAAATCAACAAGTCCTTCAAGTCAACGACTTAGATGTTTTCTTAACAAAATGGTTCATAGAGATAACAACAAAAATATTGAAGGAGATTCTACAATGTGAATTCTCCATTACTCATAAAAAAAATTAAACCCTTATTCTATGCAACTTTGAGTTTCTTGCATGGTTTCTTGGTGATTTCAAAACTTCTTCAACTCGTCAACAGTACTAAGGAGTCATTAAGGGATCCAATACCTTCATAAATATTTACACATCAAATTCAGGCTTGAAAAATTGATCCTAAATCCTCATAGATATAAACTACTTCATGTGCGAGCTCAATATCAACAAACTAAAAGAAGTATTGGCAAACAATTAAAAATAAATTTAAATGAGTGTTGGTGGAATCCCTTGATTTCTCAACTTGCAACTTACACAACTTTATGCAATTTACGCAACTTTAAAGTTGGATAGTTGGAGGAGAATGATCATTTTGAAGGTGCTAGGCCTCTTCCTACACACCACCAGATCACTATCCAACTTTATAAATCAACATGCAACTACGCAAATTTATGCAACTTACACAACTTTATGAAACTACGCAACAATTGGTTTTATTTTATGCATTGAAGAGTGTTCCCTACAGGATTAAGGAAGTTTGGGGACCCAAGGGAGGCTCCTCAACCTAGAAAATACCCCAACTAGTGCACAAGGCCCAAGAGAGGTCATAAGGACAAATAAGGACAAATAAGGACAAGTGAGTGATTTACCCCAAGGAGGAATTTTTTTGAGTGCAAGGGTCAATAACCTCAATCGGTTGGTTTGGACAACGAGTAACCTCACTGAATAAGTGATTTTTCTTTTTGGCGGTAAATCATATACCTTAAGGCTCAACAAGGTTTAGTCACTAGGTTTGGAGACTCACTAGCCTCCCAACCTAGAAAGTTTCCTTTTCTTGGCTAAATTATCCAAATATACAAAAAAATTGACACCTTTCTTTTCTTACTTCAATGATGAAGGTTCAATTACTATCTTTTAAATGAATTTTGGTCTCTTGATTTAGTGATTTATCTATCATGAGGAAAAATGATGGATTGGGAAATCAACAAGTCCTTCAAGTCAACGACTTAGATGTTTTCTTGAAAAAATGGTTCATAGAGATAACAACAAATATATTTAAGGAGATTATACAATGTGAATTCTCCATTACTCATAAAAAAATTAAACTCTTATTCTATGCAACATTGAGTTTCCTGCATGGTTTCTTGGTGATTTCAAAACTTATTCAACTCATCAACAGTACTAAGGAGACATTAAGGGATCCAATACCTTCAAAAATATTTACACATCAAATTCAGGCTTGAAAAATTGATCCTAAATCCTCATAGATATAAACTACCTCATGTGCAAGCTCAATATCAACAAACTAAAATAAGTATTGGCAAACGATTAAAAATAAATTTAAATGAGTGTTGGTGGAATCCCTTGATTTCTCAACTTGCAACTTACACAACTTTATGCAATTTACGCAACTTTAAAGTTGGATAGTTGGAGGAGAATGATCATTTTGAAGGTTCTAGGCCTCTTCCTACACACCACCAGATCACTATCCAACTTTATAAATCAACATGCAAGTACGCAAATTTATGCAACTTACACAACTTTATGCAACTATGCAACAATTGGTTTTATTGTATGCATTGAAAAGTTCACCCTAATGGATTAGGGAATTTTGGGGACCCAAGGGAGGCTCTTATACTAAAAAAGACCCAACTAGTGCACAAGGCCCAAGAGAGGTCATAACTGATAAGGGAGGGACCTAAATGTGTTGGCCAAAGCATCTACCATATACAAACATATGACCAAAGAACTTATGACAAACAATGCAACTTATGCAACTTTATGCAACATGCACCTTATGCAGCTTTATGGAACTTATGCAAATTTATGCAACATGAAACTTTATGCAACTATGCAACTATATGCAACTTATGCAACTATATGCAACTGTGCAACTATGCAACTATATTCAACTATATGCAACTTATGCAACTATAGACAACTTTATGCAACAATGCAATTTATTCAACTATATGCAACTTAATGCAACTTATGCAACTATATGCAAATATGAAACTATATGAAACTATATGCAACTTTATGCAACGATGCAACTTATGCAACTATATTGCAACTATATGCAACTATGCTGGTACCACAAACTTATATTCACACAATAACTTATCTTCTTGTTTTAACGAGTGTAGGTACCACCATATAGGTATCTGTCGGATCTACCTTCCTCGAGTGATTATCAAGATATACTAAGAGAGGTTGAAAGTGAGACGTGTTGTACTAAAAAAGACCCAACTAGTGCACAAGGCCCAAGAGAGGTCATAACTGGTAAGGGAGGGACCTAAAAGTGTTGGCCAAAGCATCTACATAGACAAACACATGACCAAGGAACTTATGACAAACAATGCAACTTATGCAACTTTATGCAACATGCAACTTATGCAACTTTATGAAACTTATGCAACTTTATGCAATTTTATGCAACTATGCAACTATATGCAACTATGCAACTATATGCAACTTTATGCAAAAATGTAACTTATGCAACTATATGCAACTTTATGCAACTATATGCAACTATATGAAACCATGCAACTATATGCAACTTATAAAACTATATGCAACTATGCACCACAAACTTATATTCACACGATAACTTATCTTCTTGTTTTAATGAGTGTAGGTACCACCAAATAGGTATCTGTCAGATCTATCTTCCTCGAGTAATGATCAAGATATACTAAGAGAGGTTGAAAGTGAGACGTGTTGTACTAGATCTACCGGTTCTAGATCAACATTTCATATATGCATGCAATTTTTTATTGCTAACGAAGGGTCATGTAATTATGATGCTGAGAGCATAGGTGGCATTGAGTTTCCCTTGAGGTATAAACATCTAGTGCAACGATGGGCACCTAAGGAGCTACCTGAAGTGGACACATATTTCTTCATCAGTGGGAGGATGTATCGCATTGCTCCTTCGTCCTTACATGGATTGGGGTTATTTTCCATGGATGGTATAAAGGTCGGCTATGACACTGTAAATGAATTGATGGAGTATGTCGGACCATTATACAAATACAATCATTGGTTGATGTTGTTCCGATATACGTGAAGTATGCGGAGATACATAGTTGCCTCAAATTATATATAACTAGTAGATAACAATCAAAATAAAGGGGCAACTATGTATATTGATGGAAGACCAAAAGCTACTGGAAACATTGCAGGCTTTATAAATAGTACATGACCAGTGGCAACAACTAAGAAACCAAATTGCATATTTGAGCAACACGAAGGAAATCATATATTTGTATGTGCAACAAAAACAATAGTTCCAGGTGAAGAGTTGTTGATCGATTACAATTTAAATCGAATAGATGGAGGGGGTGCGGCTATGGGGGTAAATATATTACATACCATTCAACTCAACCTTTGATCAATCATTGTTATAATTTATCACTGCAATATTTCAATTTTTTACTGCATATATTTCATTTTTCATTATTTGTTTTTTGATATTACTGCAATATTTCATTTTTTTTAATGTTACAATTACTTTCATAACTATTGTTGATTAATTTATTGTGTCAACATCTATCCAGGGTGACCATGAGATATTATAGGCTACATTTGTCCAGGGTGACCATGGAAAGGCACCCACTGTGCCTCAACAGGTAAATGTTAAATATAACAACAACTTATGAATACAATAACAAAATTTCAGAAATTTCATTATTATTATTATTATTATTATTATTAATTTTTTTTTTTCGATATTACTGCAATATTTCATTTTTTTAATGTTACAGGTGAATTTCATAAATTTTGTTGATTGATTTATTGTGTCAACTTCTGTCCAGGGTGACCGTGACAGAAAATAACTTGCTACATCTGTCCAAGGTGACTGTGGAAATGCGCCCACTGTGCCTCAATAGGTAAATGTTAAATACAATAACAACTTATGACTACAACAACTAAATTTCAGAAATTTCATTATTATTATTTTTTTTTTTTTTTTCTGATATTACTGCAATATTTCATTTTTTTAATGTTACAAGTGAATTTCATAACTTTTGTTGATTGATTTATTGTGCCAACTTCTGTCCAGGGTGACCGTGGCAAAAAACCACCCGCTACATTTGTCCAGGGTGACCGTGGAAAGGCACTCACTGTGCCTCAACAGGTAAATGTTAAATACAGTAACAACTTATGACTACAACAACTAAATTTATGAAATTTCATTATTATTATTATTTTTCTGATATTACTCCAATATTTCATTTTAAAAATGTTACAGGTGAATTTCATAACTTTTGTTAATTGATTTATTGTGTCAAATTCTGTCCAGGGTGACCGTGGCCGAAAATCACCCACTACATCTGTCGAGGGTGACCGTGGAAAGGCACCCGCTGTGCCTCAACAGGTAAATGTTAAAAACAGTAATAACTTATGACTACAATAACTAAATTTCTCAAATGTTAAAGTTCATCTCATTAATTTTATTCATCAATGTATTGTGGCATGGTCAACGTCGGAAGGCTCCCACTGAGGATATTGATGAGGACGAAATATTTTATTCCGCTGACCCAATGACAACTGTAATGAAGGCCTTGAAGAAGGCTAACATAGAATATCTAGGTTTTCTTAGCAAAAGACCCCTGACACAGGAGGACATGACAAGAATTGTAGAGCTACAAAATATAATAACTAATTTTGGGGAAAGTGTCATCTTCACATATTTTTATTAGCTATGACAATTTCATATCCGTTTTTTTGTTTTATATTTTCTATATGATCTGATAAAGTAAATTTTTTTGTTTGTAGGATTTTTTAAACCCCGTGTGTCGGAAACCTGCCGATCCTGCAACTGCTATAGGTAGCAGTGATGGTCCAATGCAACAAAAATGTCGACATAGAAAAGTGAAAGAGAGGCTTTTTGAGCCTCCCAAGGTTCCCCTCGAGTCCATTGATGAGTGCAATGATTTTGAACGGCATGACACACTGAAGCATGATGAGCCGGAGCCTGGGACTCCACATGACTCCAGAGAGGAACCTACTGTAGATGGAGAGGAAACTATTCTGCATGGAGTAGAACGAACTAAAAACACCAGATCACTAGATGCAACATTTCTGGTGGATGACGCATGTGTTTGTTGGCGGGCGAAATTGATCGTCCGTCAACTGAGAGAGTGGAACTGGTCCGGGGTTGTCTAATAACCCAAGCCGTTTGGGATGAACCACCCTAATGGGTTTAGCGGCTCCGTTAGCCGATCTAAAAATCCTAAGAAAACAAAAAGAAAACTAATCTAATGACTAATCTAACTAAAAATAACAATTAAAACAAACTAAACTAATCTAATTAAAACTAACTATTAAACACACTAACTATTCTAACTATGCTATATATATAAACTACTAACTAATACTATACTAATTCTAACTAATTAACTATCTAACTACTAACGGAAATATAACTTATTCACAAAATATACAATATCTACAATTTATAGATTTGAATAAAACCTGAAAAACTCGTTTGCATTCGGTTGTAAGGCAGAGAAAGATATTTTTGTTGATTTTATATTTTTTATGAAGAAGAAATAAAACCTAGAAAAAAAACTAAACTAAACAACTAATACACTAATTCTAATTACACATCTATCTAAACATATATCTAATTAAACTACTTAAATTATAGTATTAACAAAAATAAATCACAAACTAACCTGAAGGAATGCTCCAGATTTGTCCTGTCTATGATGACTGTCTTAGTTGATCGGAGGGAGGAAACCCGCACCGAATAATCCAGGAGCTTCTCGTAAACAATAGCTGCAGTGCTCTTCAAGTATGTTTACAGGACAAACAAGACATAAAAATCACAACAATCATATGATTTATAAATCTCCACAGTTAGGTAAACCCGTATGCAAAGACTTATACAAAATAATTCAATTGATGAAGAAGAGAAATCTGTCGTTCATTAACTGAATCAATTAATTGCTGTACTTTTAAAGTATTGAAAGAAATCAGATATGGATGAAACATTAATTAATTCATATCATTTTGCAAAAGACCAAGATAGCTAAAGTAGTCACTAATCAAATGCAAATTGATAAGCATAAGCATGAAACAAAAGATTGATATTATGAAAGCGAAAGTTGTAGCAGAACATCAAATTCTGTCTCAGTTTGTATTAGATATCCATAGCCTGGTTCTCCCACAAGTGAGGATGATCCTTATTACAAAAATAATAAGTATTTATAAGTTTTTCCACAGGGTAAAACCTCCCTGTAGAAGTTATGAAAACTGTTTACATAAAATTTGGGAAGATATCCCAAGTTTAACTAAAATAAAACTAAAACACACAAATATTCCCCTAGCCCGTCCAACATGTCCTATTCAATTCAAATTTGCCTGCAAAGGGTAAAAAATAGACAAGTTAGAAGGATCTTTTATTAATAAAATGATAAAAAATTAAATTCTATAGACTAGCTACAAAATCATGCGATTTTGTAGCTGGTCCAAATAAGACACAGAATCAACATTTAAAATCGGTTGAAAATATTTAAAAATAATTAAATTCAATTAACATCCAATAAACATTTGAAAATGAATCATTCAATTTGAAATTTTTATACCATTCGAAATCAAACAGGATCAATATTGATCACATGAATACAGAGGTAAGCATGCTCTGTTTCTTTTGTTACCACAAAATCGGGTTAACAGAATCATGATCAAACAACAAGGAAATCGTTTCATATCCAATGCAATCGATACAATGAAAACAAATTTTATGCAATTGTTATGCCGTCTCATCAAAAGGTAACACAATCGAATCTAAACAAGATCATTCTCAAATTGTTATAACTGTATTGGTATAACAAACGTTTCATGCCATGAGCGAATTAAACCAACACTGGTGCGTAAGTGTCCATAAACGAAATCATAATGAAATCACTCAGTTGGTAACAGGGTTCATAAGAATTATCGGATCGTTTGTTTTTAGCAAACTGGGCAGACAAGATCGATTTACCTTGATCAAAATTATTTGTTTCAAACGCATTATAGCCGGATTTGATATTGATCAATTTGTTTGCAAATTAAAAACAAACAGAGCAACTTTCACGCTGTTAATCTAACTCATGAAAGTGATCGAACCAACTGAAAATACACAACAATCCATTTAAGTGAATCAAACAGCGAGGGGTTTAACATAATCATCGTGAATCGAAACTGTTCCATGATTTGGGCATGAATATTATTTGCACAGGCTTAAATGAGAGCAGTGTTTCCGTAAAAACAGAGTCGTTCTTCCCAAATTGGAAACGATCAAAATTGTATTCTAGCGTTGAAAATTATATGACACAGTATATGTAATAACCAAACTCATAAAATCATTCAACGATCACAACATACAAATCAAATCAAAACATGATCGTATTCTAAATCTAGCATGATAACTTCTTGCTCTGAGTAGATACGAAACAAATCCAATTAAAAAAACAAACCATGAATTTCGCCAACTCAATCAAATCAAATCCAATCAAAAGCCAATCAAATCCGATACAAATCTACCAGTGACTAAACTAGGAATGATCAAATCATGTATCAAAATGAAACTCCATTTATTTTTAGCAAAGAGAAACAATATACAGGATGAACACCGAATGGCAGGGGCATTTGAATGAGAGACAGAGCTACTTGAAAACAGAATTCAAATCATTATATTAACCTTGATCATTCACAAAACTAAAACGATATCAAAATCATACCTGTATGGCGATGAGACAACTTGATCATAACAATTCAGAGTTGATAACGGCTGTGGCCGATTCAACATTCTTGAAAACAATGGAGCCGGTTGTCTTCTGCTTTTTATTATTTGCTTGGAGTTTATCTCTTTGACTGGTCAATATAGCAACTTGATTTTCCAACAATTGAATTTTCGATTGGAGTAGGGGAACATCAATGTAGTATCGTTCCAACCATAAATCACATTGGTCACAGGAAGACTGCATGGGGTTTGAAAGAGCAGGCGAGGGTTTGGACACGTTGCTGAGGGTTTCGTTAGGTAATTTAATCCCCGGGTAACTGGGATTATTCCTTAGGCAAGGGGGAAGATTCGACACAAAATCATAAGGGAAGATTCGACAAAAAATCATAAGGTGGTTTGGGGCATAAACCCTGCGAGTAAGGGTACTCGCTGGCTAAGAAACGTTCTACGTCAGAGTCCGAATCCTCATTAAGGACAATAGGCTTTGACTCAACAAAGGGTTTAGGTTTGTTCCTAGCCATCCTTGAAATAAGACGAGCGTTCTTTTTACCCTTGGCATAAGCAGTAGGGTTTTCCTTGGGCTTTTTGCTCATAGGCCTTTTAATAGTGTCAACCTTCTCAGTTACAGTGTCGGGTAAGTCAACATCAGGGTCAGCCGAGGGTTTAGGAGGAGGCAGTAGGGCATGGAAGGGCACAGGCGGCTTGGCCTTGGTTTCAATTACCACAGGCTTGTCAACCTGGATAGGGTTCGTGTCATCAAAACCATTACGAGCGATGAAATCTCTCCAGCTATCACCATGTAAACTCAAATGATAAACAATGATAAGCTTAATAAGTCCATGGTGGAACAGGCTACTGTCAGCCTTCTTCCTTTTAAACCTTTTCGACATTTTATATAGGCTGCGCTGAAAGTAAAAGGGAAAATTCAACGGGTATCCCATAAAGTTCATTAATAAACGCAGGTGGTAGAGGAAAACGAGTCCGTATCGACCTTCACAGGTTACGAACTGTTTGACTATCATCAAAACATCATGCCATCGAGTTTTAAGCACAAAGATGGGCATACCTCTGTCACAAGAGGTGACCTTTCGGGAGACAAATAGTAATGGCCATGGAACCTCTTCCACTTTCGAATTCTTGAACCAACGCTGGCCCGTGGCAGGTAACCCTGTAGCAGAACTAATAAACTTCTCATCGATTTCCAACTGTATATCGCCCACCTTGGCTCTATAGCCATCAAATGTCAAAGCGAACTGCTGTGCCACACATAATTTAAAACCCTCGAATCACTATATGAAGGTAAGCCATCCATTATCCTTCAAGTCTTTGTGGGAATTATCAAATAACAGTAAGGCTTGGCTGTCGTTTGGCTCGATTCGCACGACTAGTTCCATGGAGCCGATCTC
Source organism: Picea mariana (assembly GCA_032191745.1). Classification (NCBI taxonomy): domain Eukaryota; kingdom Viridiplantae; phylum Streptophyta; class Pinopsida; order Pinales; family Pinaceae; genus Picea; species Picea mariana. The sequence continues at coordinate 77,247 of JASDQU010100459.1, read as the reverse complement.
ACGGTAAGTCCAGGGTTTGGGTCATAGCATACACAGGATCAGAGTGCACGAAGGATTGCTCGGGGTAACAGAGGTAAACGGTGATAAGGGATAGGCATTAATGCCATCATGCGAAGGTGGTGGAGTTTATCTCTGCCATGCATGATAATTATTGCCAAGGTACAACCGTCGGCTTTCATAGCTGTTCAACACACTATTCTATAGTTCAACAATCATGTCACTTGGCTGACAAATGAAAACAGTGACAAGTGTATAAACCAATGCKCGCAATTGAACCATTATGCCTTAGTTTTAAACCATCAACATACGATTTGAAACCAATGCCAAATATGCGCCAATGTATCAGCTCATATAATCAATATTTTAACCAATGTGCCAATGGGTATTCATATAATCAACAAGCCAATAGTTATGAAAACACGAACATAGGTATCATATTAAAAGATATATATGAAAGATTTAACCATAACACCCATGTATTTTCATGAAACCAAAGGTCAAGTAGGTCAAATAAAATGCAAATCCAAATGCCAATGCATTACAAACTCAATGAAACCAAGTCACATAATCAGTACAAGAATGTCCAATGAGTATAGTTCGAAAGTTTTACTAGCTGCATAACGATAAGTGAAATGTAAGCGCAATAGGCATATTGACGAGAAGGATCATAACAKTCCAAGTAATGATTTCAATGTGACTTCGAAAGACGAAGTTTTCACGCTTACARTMGTGAAAACAAAACGAAGGTAAATATGCAAATGTCACAAAAAATAAAAGTKTCGTTTATTTGAAAATTGCGACGAAAAATTGATGTTTGCAAAACATTGGTGTAGGCAGCTTAAAAGACAATAGARAAAAGTGAATTGGCTACCAACAATGGCGACACATTGGTAGAATCAGTTATCTCTGCCAAAATGAACAAATTCAGAATAGGACAACAAAGATAATTCAACTCAAAAATAACAACCAGAAAATAGTATAAACATCATCATTAACCAACTATTCCAGTAGTGTTTCAAAAGAAGAAAACTGATAACAATCTTAAGATCAGCAAGTCACGATATTAAAGATAAAATCTCCAATACTATTGACAGATCCACTGCTGCCAGCAGGCGTCCATAGCCTCGACAGGGTTGTCATCTAACCCACTCTGACATCTGTATCTTGCCAAGAAGTTCTGGATCAGAATAAAGGACATTAAAGAGGTTTCTTTTTGCAAATTTTCATATACCCGACATTGCTTCACTTCCAGCGGGCCTGTTCAGTACCCCGACGAAGTTGCCTTGGCGCCATGCATGAATTTACCCACTGCCAGCAGACCTGTTCAGCATCCCGGCGGGTTTACAAGCACTTCCCACAGCTCTTCTTAATAATTTTTTGTTTTGTTTTTCATAGATATATAGCTGAGTGGGGTGACGCTGAAAATCTTGATATTTTAACATATTTTTTCAGACCTCATCAGAATTTTTTAGAACTGTCCTTTATTTAGATCCAGAGATGTTTTATTTACAAAAACAACTTCCTAAGACAGGGAGACATCCTCTGAGTCATTCCTTTACGGAATAGGGACAGCGTGAAAAGATAATGGATGATCATGACGAACTTTACTCAGAGATCGGAATCAACCATCTTCTTTTAAACAACAGACTTTTCTAACATAAATTTCAGAAATATTCCATTGATGTTTGTACAAATTTTTCAGAAGTTATTTTAGCGAAGAAAATTTCTTTTATCTTTGTCTGAATATCTCAGTGTACAGGTATGTGTATTTTTCGAAAACACCAACTGATAAATTCAAAGAAAAATAAAAGACAAAAGAAAACGAGAAAACAAACAAAAGTGAAATACGTACATAATATACAAAGGTTGTTATCAAGCAAAGTATCTTTTCAGGGCTTGGCCATTCACCGAATAGGTGTCAAGCTGCCCTTCAAGATTCTGCAATCGAAAAGAACTGGGACCCAACTTTTCAGCGATTAAAAACGGTCCAAGCCATAAGTTTTGAAATTTTGTGTGCTCTCCCTTTCCCTTATGCGGTTTGTCCCACTTCAGGATGAGGTCGCCTACTTCAAAATTCCTACCAGAAGCAGAGTTAGAATCGAACCAACTTTTAACCAATTGTTGATGTTGATCTAAATTACGTTTAGCTTGGGCTCTTACCTCTTCTAGCTTCATCAAAGCATTAATTCGGTTTTCCAAAGAGGGAAAATCTTCTTCTTGGACTTTCTGTGACAATTGTAGTGAAGGAAGAAGAATGTGAGGTGGCAGAATCGCTTCTCTTCTATAAACGAGAAAAAAAGGGGAGTTACCTACAACAACTTTTGGCATTACCCTATCAGCCCATAATGCGTTCAACAGTGCGTTGTGCCAATTTTTGTGATTTTCAACCACCGTTCTCTTGATGATTTTAATCAAGTTCTTGTTCGTTGATTCTGCCAACCTGTTGCCCTGAGGGTAATAGCTAGCAGAATACTTCAGCTTAATTCCTTTTTCCAAAGCGAACTCACTCATCTCAAGAGAGAAAAAGTAAGAAGCATTATCGAATACTAAACAATCAGGGATACCGAAACGAGTGATAATATTCGAGTTTAGAAAGACAATTACCTGACTGGTGTTGACAGTTCTTAACGCAGCAGCTTCAGACCATCGGGGGGTTTATTGGACCTATGATATCAAGGCCCCACTGCTGAAAAGGATAATCTACTGAAACAGGCTGCAGAGGAAAGGCTGGTTTTTGTAACCGCCCTGATGCTTTTTGACAAATAATACATTTACGACACAAGGCATGGGCGTCTCTAAAAAGTGTAGGCCAGTAATAACCGGATCTCAAAACCTTATGGGCAGTGGTGTCACCACCAAAATGACCACCAGCTTCTCCTGCATGCAACTCTAGCAAGATTTTTTCTGCTTCGTCTTTTTCAATACAACGCATTAGTATGCCGTCAAAACTCTGACGAAACAGGATACCATTAACCAGATGAAAGGAGGCAGAATTTAATCTCAACGCTCTTCTTTTAGCGGGGTCTAGGTGACAAGGGGGCTGATCCATGTTCAAGACAGAATCTTATATCGTCATACCAAGGACTGACAGAGTTTTGTGTGCAACAGATTAGACTTTGATCGCTTTGTCCTAGGTCTAGCGTATCACTTTCTTCTTGCTGTCCTGCTGCTGAATCAACAACTAACTTGCATAATCCTTGGCCTCTCACTATCTGAGTTGGGGTGATTTCTAAGTCATACTCCTGCAAGGAGGTGACCCAGTTGGCTCTCTTTTCTCCTAGGTCCTTCTGCACTAACAAATTCCTAACGACTGGATAGGGGACAATGCCTTTTGTTCTTGACTTCAAAAGATAGGATCGGAAGTGTTTAACTTCTTTGAAAACAGCGTAGGCTTGTCGATCTACCGCTGGGTAATTAAGTTCAATGCCTTTGAAAGCGGAGCTCATAAAAGCGATGGGTACTTCATTTTTCTCGGCATTCTTTTGGGTTAGGACGACGACATAGGAACGGTCAGAAGCAAAAGTGTAGAGTGTAAAGTCTTGAGAAAAATTGGGGCTCATGAGAGACAGAGCATCTATTATGGCCTTCTTTATTGCATTGAAAGCTTGGTTTTCCGGGGATCCCGAGTGATATTGGGTGTCTTTCTTAATTAGGTTCTGCAAGGGTCTGACCATTTCAGAGAAGTTGGGGACAAATCTTCTCACGAAGTTAATTTGGCCTAAGAAAGACTGCATAGATTTTTTGGATGTAGGAGGGGGAAGTTTTGCGATGACTTGAGTCCTTTCGGGGTCAATAATCATCCCTTCACTAGACACAATGAAACCTAAGAGTTTACCATGTTCTATTGCAAAGATGGATTTTTTCGAATTTAAAGAGATGCCGTATTTACGACATCGCAGTAGGACAGCTCGTAAGTGAGCTAGATGATCGTTTTTGTTTTTAGAGAATACAGTCACATCATCTAAGTAAACTACAACGGATTGATTGATCAGGCCTCGGAAAGCAATGTCCATTGCTCTCTGAAAAGTGGTGCCAGCATTAATCAATCCAAAGGGCATTTTACGATAAGCATAAGTACCCCAAGGAGTACAGAAGGTAGTTTTAAGTTGGTCTGGTGGAGACATCAGGACTTGGTTGTACCCCGAGAAACCATCCAGTAAGGATAACCTCTCAGAACCAGATACCTGTTGAAGGATCTGTTCTATGGGCGGGACAGGATAGTTGTCTTTATCATACCCTCTATTAAGGTTTCGGAAATCGATGCAGAGTCGAATTTCCCCACTTTTGTTCCGAACTGGGACAAGGTTAGAAACCCATTGAGTGTGCCTAACAGGAAAAATTATTTTAGCATTAAGGAGCTTATTCAATTCTTTTTGAACGGTCGGTTCAAGTTTAGGGTGCATTTTCCTCAATTTTTGTTGAAAGGGTAAGGTTTGGGGCTTCATCGGAATGACATACTGTATGATATTAGGGTCAAAAGTTTTAAGGTCATCATACGTCCATGCAAAGATATCTTTAAATTCTTTGAATAATTTAATAAATGTAGTTTTTTCTTGTCAAGAACACCCTAACCCTAGATTAATGCACTGGGGATTTTCAATAGTTCCTAAGTTCACTTTTTCATAAGATAATGAGGAACTATTGGTTTTACAGTTGACCGTCTTTTTAAATTTATCTTGAAGATCATAAAACTTCTCTAATCTGACTACAGATTTTGGGATCGAGTTTACCATATCCGATGAAGATTAAGGAGTTCTTGGATCTGGTATCACCGTGAAATCGCACAAATTGTCATCGTGCGTATGTTCGTCTATCACCGCGCCTTGAAAAGTTTCTTCCATGTGCAAAAAGTTAATAATCTGTTGATCATCATCAAATACTCTCCAGTTCGTGATGTTGTCGGGAACGGATGGCCGAAACAACAACTCAACGGAGAATGCATCTGGGGACAAGCCTTCTGCAGGAAGAAGTTTAGAAGCTACATTAGCTAATAAATCTGCTTCAGAGTTATTCAATCTAGGAATAAAATTTATATTGAAAGCGGAAAATTTATTCATTAAATTCCATACCTCAGATTGGTAGCTTTTGAGATGTGGAGACAGACAGTGGATAGAGTCTCTTACCTGTCTAACCACTATTTCAGAGTCGCCAAAGACGGTTAAATTTTGAATGTTCATATCAGAAGCTTTTCTGAGAGCTTGCAATAAAGCCTCATATTCTGCAGTATTGTTATTACATTCAAATTCCAACCTACATGCTATCAATGTTTTGTTACCGGCCGGATTGATAATGATGCAGCCTGCTCCAGCTCCTTCTTTGGACTTTGACCCGTCAAAATACAGAGACCAAATTTGGTTTCCATCGGGTGCATGAGATCGTTGCGTGGAAACTGTTGACTGCATATATGCTACAATCTCGGACTGTTGTTCTGGATTGGTGATGGGTGAAGCCTCAACCATGAAATTGCTGAAGAAGGTGTCCATCCCTTGTACTTCGGGTGAATCAACAGTAGGTGTAAATGGTTCGTTGGGATCATTCAAATTTGTAACCGTGAACTTAAGGTAGCACTCACGATTTACTTTGATTTTATTAGGCTTGTCGTTCTCTGGAAGCCATAGATGAGACCAATCTGTTGCGAAATAACCATGTAGTTGTTCCGACCAGTCCCTGCTTAAAAACAGACCATACACTTCTGGAATATCCACAACAATTATATCAATAACTTGATGAACTTTGGGGTTAGATGATAATCTAATAAGCACATTCTTGAGTTCGCCTATAACTTTAACATTTGTCCGATCAAGTTGTATGATTTTTAAAGTTGAGGGTTCAACTCTAGCATTAATCTTTTGGCAAATAGACCAAGGCATCACATTGGATGACGCTCCTGAGTCTACCATACAATTGTGCACGTTTCTATTAAAGATTTCAAAAGTTAACAAAAACGGAGGTACATTTTTGCGAGTACAAAGAGTAGTAGCTTGTGGCTTTTTACTCGCAGTTTCTACAGCTACTTTATCTACATTATTTACATTATTTACAGTACTTACAGGAAGGCTTCCTTTATCTTGAGGATCATGATTGTTTTTAGTGGAATTCTTCTGGGGAACTTTGTTTTGCACAACCTTGTTACCATTAGAATTACCTTTTTTGCCATTCTCCGTGATATTTTGTAACATTTTTTGTAGCAGAAATGGAAACTTCAATAACTCATAAATAGAAATGTTTGCCCTTAACTTTTTAAGATCTTCAACAACATCATAATCTAAGTTGGGGTTCACATTACTCTGTTTAGTCTCAGCTGATTTAGATTGCTTTGGAGGGAGAGTTGTAGAGTTTTCGGAAGAAGGTTTGTTGGCTGTCTTACTCTTGGTGTTATAGGGATGTACTGTCTCGAAGTTAGCTTGGAAGATGCTATCCGAGAAGTGTCCAAAAATGTTTGGAGAAGACTCTTCTTCTTGGACTGTCTCTTGTTCAACTACCTCCTCAGGAATGTCAGGAGGCATCAAGCTATCTTGGGCTTCTAGAATTGTTTGAAGGGCACATTGTAGACTTTCTAGATTTAGGCCTTCGGTGGTTGGATTAGGTCGGTTGGTAGGAAAAGGCCTCCGGAACGGGGGTTTGTAAGGTCCTTTGCTCGTGGAAGCTTCTTCGGTCGACCTCTTCAAGTCTATAACTTGATTTAATAGTTTTTGAAAAACTTTGGTTAAGTTTTCTAAATCAGAGTTTTCAGGTTGTGTTTTACTTTGAGTAGGTCTGGGGAGGATTTCGATCTTCTTTTTGGAAGAAGAACTAGTCTCAGTTTCGTTGCTAGTAGAATCTTTAATACTAAGTATGTATTTTTCAATCTGGCTGGCCTCCTTGAAGGCTTCTAACAACGTGGATTTCTTGGATCGTTTAACCCAAATAGCTATACTTTGATGCAAAGATTTAGTGTAATAGGCTATTATAAGACTCTCTGCAGGCATGGAATCGGTAGGGATTCGGTTTTTAAGTGTTAAGAATATTTGATTAAAGTCTTTAACTTTTTCTTTTGGGTTCATTCTTAAGCTAGAAAGATCCATGACTAGGACTTCCAGAGGTTTACCGTCTCCAAATTTTTCCAAAAAGCACGACTCAAACTTTTCCCAAGACACAATGGTATGGGGTTGCTGGGAAAAGTACCATGTGGATGCATTACCCTCGAAAGTATAAGGGAACAACCTACAGACAATGTCTTCATGTTTGACATTGTGGAGTCTTATGGCTAACATAAAATTTTTAATGTGATCTTCAGCGATCTGTTTTGAATCAGGATCAAAATTGGGAAGCCATTTCTCCAGATGCTTAGGTAAAGGGTGCTGAGATCCAGGTATGGCTACGGCATCCTGGTCAAGCCAAGGTCTAGCAGGGTTGTTCTGATTTGCCATCGAGGTAGTGGGTGTGGAAGGCTGAGAAGGGGAATTGCCTTCATCAGAGGAATCTCCTCCAGAAGAGGAAGGAGACGATGGAGGTGGTGAAGGGGGTATCCCAGATCCTCCTGCAACAAGATTTAAGATTGGATCTGAAGGATTCACAGTAGGATCAATGCCTCCTAATTGTTCTATGATATCAGAGAAATCCAAAGGTTGGCCTCACAGATGGTTAGGTTGCCTTAAACGGGCTAAGGCACTATGTGTTTTAATAAGAGATTGACGGACAATCTCTTGTATGTCAACACCTATAGGATTAGGGGTTGCTGGCTCAACTGTGATCTGTGGATCGTCGGTTGAAGTAGCTGTTGTTTGAAGGGGAATATTATCGTTTGAATGGCTTCTAGTCACTATAGGTGAGCGATTAGGAGGAGGAGGAGTCTTGCGACCACCTCGTGCCATTAATTAAATTCAGGCCCTCCTTCTAGCGCCATTTGTTGGCGGGCGAAATTGACCGTCTGTCAACTGAGAGAGTGGAACCGGTTCGGGGTTGTCTAATAACCCAAGCCGTTTGGGATGAACCACCCTGACAGGTTTAGCGGCTCCATTAGCCGATCTAAAAATCCTAAGAAAACAAAAAGAAAAATAATCTAATGACTAATCTAACTAAAAATAACAATTAAAACAAACTAAATTAATCTAATTAAAACTAACTATTAAACACACTAACTATTCTAACTATGCTATATATATAAACTACTAACTAATACTATACTAATTCTAACTAATTAACTATCTAACTACTAACGGAAATATAACTTATTCACAAAATATACAATATCTACAATTTACAGATTTGAATAAAACCTGAAAAACTCGTTTGCATTCGGTCGTAAGGCAGAGAACGATATTTTTGTTGATTTTATATTTTTTATGAAGAAGAAATAAAACCTAGAAAACAAACTAAACTAAACAAATAATACACTAATTCTAATCACACATCTATCTAAACATATATCTAATTAAACTACTTAAATTATACTAATTAACAAAAATAAATCACAAACTAACCTGAAGGAATGCTCCAGATTTGTCCTGTGTATGATGACTGTCTTAGCTGATCGGAGGGAGGAAACCAACACCGAATAATCCAGGAGCTTCTCGTAAATGATAGTTGCAGTGCTCTTCAAGTATGTTTACAGGACAAACAAGACATAAAAATCACAACAATCATATGATTTATAAATCTCCACAGTTAGGTAAACCCGTATGCAAAGACTTATACAAAATAATTCAATTGATGAAGAAGAGAAATCTGTCGTTCATTAACTGAATCAATTAATTGCTGTACTTTTAAAGTATTGAAAGAAATCAGATATGGATGAAACATTAATTAATTCATATCATTTTGCAAAAGACCAAGATAGCTAAAGTAGTCACTAATCAAATGCAAATTGATAAGCATAA
>JASDQU010100459.1:9637-68335 GCA_032191745.1 Picea mariana | reverse complement strand
TTCTGTCTCAGTTTGTATTAGATATCCATAGCCTGGTTCTCCCACAAGTGAGGATGATCCTTATTACAAAAATAATAAGTATTTATAAGTTTTTCCACAGGGTAAAACCTCCCTGTAGAAGTTATGAAAACTGTTTACATAAAATCTGGGAAGATATCCCAAGTTTAACTAAAATAAAACTAAAACACACAAATATTCCCCTAGCCTGTCCAACATGTCCTATTCAATTCGAATTTGTCTGCAAAGGGTAAAAAATAGACAAGTTAGAAGGATCTTTTATTAATAAAATGATAAAAAATTAAATTCTATAGACTAGCTACAGAATCATGCGATTCTGTCGCTGGTCTAAATAAGACACAGAATCAACATTTAAAATCGGTTGAAAATATTTAAAAAGAATAAATTCAATTAACATCCAATAAACATTTGAAAACGAATCATTCAATTTGAAATTTTTATACCATTCGAAATCAAACATGATCAATATTGATCACATGAATACAGAGGTAAGTGTGCTCTGTTTCTTTTGTTACCACAAAATCGGGTTAACAGAATCATGATCAAACAACAAGGAAATCGTTTCATATCCAATGCAATCGATACAATTAAAACAAATTTTATGCAATTGTTATGCCGTCTCATCAAAAGGTAACACAATCGAATCTAAACAGGATCATTCTCAAATTGTTATAACTGTATTGGTATAACAAACGTTTCATGCCATGAGCGAATTAAACCAACACTGGCACGTAACTATCCATAAACGAAATCATAATGAAATCACTCAGTTGGTAACAGGGTTCATAAGAATTATCAGATCGTTTGTTTTTAGCAAACTGGGCAGACAAAATCGATTTACCTTGATCAAAATTATTTGTTTGAAACGCATTATAGCCGGATTTGATATTGATCAATTTGTTTGCAAATTAAAAACAAACAGAGCAGCTTTCACGCTGTGAATCTAACTCATGAAAGTGATCGAACCAACTGAAAATACACAACAATCCATTTAAGTGAATCAAACAGTGAGGGGTTTAACATAATCATCGTGAATCGAAACTGTTCCATGATTCGGGCATGAATATTATTTGCACAGGCTTAAATGAGAGCAGTGTTTCCGTAAAAACAGAGTCGTTCTTCCCAAATTGGAAACGATCAAAATTGTATTCTAGCGTTGAAAATTATATGACACACTATATGTAACAACCAAACTCATAAAATCATTCAACGATCACAACATACAAATCAAATCAAAACATGATCGTATTCTAAATCTAGCATGAAAACTTCTTGCTCTGAGTAGATACGAAACAAATCCAATTAAAAAAACAAACCATGAATTTCGCCAACTCAATCAAATCAAATCAAATCGAAATCCAATGAAATCCGATACAAATCTATCAGTGACTAAACTAGGAATGATCAAATCATGTATCAAAATGAAACTCCATTTATTTTTAGCAAAGCGAAACAATGTACAGGATGAACACCGAATGACAGGGGAATTTGAATGAGAGACATAGCTGCTTGAAAACATAATTCAAATCATTATATTAAACTTGATCATTCAAAAAACTAAAACGATATCAAAATCATACCTGTATGGCGACGAGACGGCTTGATCATGACAATTCAGAGTTGATAACGGCTGTGGCCGATTCAACATTCTTGAAAACGATGGAGCCGGTTGTCTTCTGCTTTTTATCAGTTGCTTGGAGTTTATCTCTTTGACTGGTCAATACAACAACTTGATTTTCCAACAATTGAATATTTGATTGGAGTAGGGGAACATCAATGTAGTATCGTTCCAACCATAAATCGCATTGGTCACAGGAAGACTGCGTGGGGTTTGAAAGAGCAGGCGAGGGTTTGGACACGTTGCTGAGGGTTTCGTTAGGCAATTTAATCCCCGGGTAACTGGGATTATTCCTTAGGCAAGGGGGAAGATTCGACACGAAATCATAAGGTGGTTCGGGGCATAAACCCTGCGAGTAAGGGTACTCGCTGGCTAAGAAACGTTCTACGTCAGAGTCCGAATCCTCACTAAGGACAATAGGCTTTGACTCAACAGAGGGTTTATGTTTGTTCCTAGCCATCCTTGAAATAAGCCGAGCGTTCTTTTTACCCTTGGCATAAGCAGTAGGGTTTGCCTTGAGATTTTTTCTCACAGGCCTTTTAATAGTATCAACCTTCTCAGTTACAGTGTCAGGTAAGTCAACATCAGGGTCAGCTGAGGGTTTAGGAGGAGGCAGTAGGGCATGGAAGGGCACAGGCGGATCGGCCTTGGTTTCAATTACCACAGGCTTGTCAACCTGGACAGGGTTCGTCTCATCAAAACCATTACGAGCGATGAAAGCTCTCCAGCTATCACCATGTAAACTCAAATGATAAACAATGATAAGCTTAATAAGTCCATGGTGGAACAGGCTACTGTCAGCCTTCTGCCTTTTAAACCTTTTCGACATTTTATATAGGCTGCGCTGAAAGTAAAAGGGAAAATTCAACGGGTATCCCATAAAGTTCATTAATAAACGCAGGTGGTAGAGGAAAATGAGTCCGTATCGACCTTCACAGGTTACGAACTGTTTGACTATCATCAAAACATCATGCCATCGAGTTTTAAGCGCAGATATGGGCATACCTCTGTCACAAGAGGTGACCTTTCGGGAGAAAAATAGTAATGGCCATGGAACCTCTTCCACTTTCGAATTCTTGAACCAACGCTGGCCCGTGGCAGGTAACCCTGTAACAGAACTAATAAAATTCTCATCGATTTCCAACTGTATATCGCCCACCTTGGCTCTACAGCCATCAAACGTCAAAGCGAACTGCTGTACCACACATAAGTTAAAACCCTCGAATCGTTGTATGAAGGTAAGCCATCCGTTATCCTTCAAGTCTTTGTGGGCATTATCAAATAACAGTAAGGCTTGGCTGCCGTTTGGCTCGATTTGCACGACTGGTGCCATGGAGCCGAGCTCACGGTAAGTCCAGGGTTTGGGTCATAGCATACATAGGAGCAGAGTGCACGAAGGATTGCTCGGGGTAACAGAGGTAAACGGTGATAAGGGATAGGCATTAATGCCATTGTGCGAAGGTGGTGGAGTTTATCTCTGCCATGCATGATAATTATTGCCAAGGTACAACCGCCGGCTTTCATAGCTGTTCAACACACTATTCTATAGTTCAATAATCATGTCACTTGGCTGACAAATGAAAACAATGACAAGTGTATAAACCAATGCGCGCAATTGAACCATTATGCCTTAGTTTTAAACCATCAACATACGATTTGAAACCAATGCCAAATATGCGCCAATGTATCAGCTCATATAATCAATATTTTAACCAATGTGCCAATGGGTATTCATATAATCAACAAGCCAATAGTTATGAAAACACGAACATAGGTATCATATTAAAAGATATATATGAAAGATTTAACCATAACACCCATGTATTTTCATGAAACCAAAGGTCAAGTAGGTCAAATAAAATGCAAATCCAAATGCCAATGCATTACAAACTCAATGAAACCAAGTCACATAATCAGTACAAGAATGTCCAATGAGTATAGTTCGAAAGTTTTACTAGCTGCATAACGATAAGTGAAATGTAAGCGCAATAGGCATATTGACGAGAAGGATCATAACATTCCAAGTAATGATTTCAAAAGACGAAGTTTTCACGCTTACAGTAGTGAAAACAAAACGAAGGTAAATATGCAAATGTCACAAAAAATAAAAGTGTCGTTTATTTGAAAATTGCGACGAAAAATTGATGTTTGCAAAACATTGGTGTAGGCAGCTTAAAAGACAATAGAAAAAAGTGAATTGGCTGCGAACAGTGTTCCAATCAAGATTCAGAATATTGCAGGTAATTGTTAATTAATTGATTCATTTTTTTCATGAAATTGAAATGGACATTTGTTGAGATTATTATAAATTAATGGATAACACGTTTCTGCAGGAAACAATGTTTTCTATAGAAACTTAAATGACAAAGCATTGGAGTTGTTTGGCCCCACCATTCGCACACGATGAAATGACCAAGATAGAAAAACTAAATATGATTTAATAGACCACATGATAAACTTGTTCGATAACACTTTCAATAAGAAAGTGGTTACAAATTTAGCCAATGAGAATTTAAAAAATACTAGGGCCCAGTATAGGGAGAAATTGTAATTAGACCTCAATCATGAGCGCCCTCCCATGTTTTTGGAGAAAGAGTGGAAGGCCCTGATAGAGGATGCAAAGGATAACTTGTTTAAAAAACAAGGAATACATTCACGAGCTGGTCAAGCAAGGTACACCACATGTCATATTATTATTGAAATATGATCATTTATGTTTTTTTTTCATGTTTTAAGTAACAATTCCGATATCTATTTTTTTTTCAAAAATTCCATATGTAGGCTACCAGACACCTCCAAAGAAACCAAGACTAGAGTGGACAAGCACAGACAACATAAACTAGGCTAGGGTGGCTATGGAAAACTAAAATCCCTAATCGTAAGATTTAAATGATTAACTATGGTTAATATTTATTTAACAGTAGCGAACAAATATATGTTTTTGTTATTGGTATTTTTAATGGTGTTATGCATTGCACTTAAATATGTTCGACACTGCTGCCACTGAGGAGGACCTAAATCTTGGTTACACGCACGATTTTAAAAGTGTGATTGAATATAGGAAAAGCTTGGGCCAGACTCCAATCTCCCCAGCCACGCAGGTAAATAAAATGAATAAGGAAATCACAATAGCATGCTTGTAAAGTCTATTCATATTTTATTATATCACTCTTAACTAAGTATTTATGTTTGTTTTCAAGCAATGGTGCTACCGCAACAGTGAATCTAGCAGTATTCAACAGACACCACGTCATACAAGGGTGCACATGTTAAATGATAGTGGGCAGCAGATTACCCATTCCGGTATGTATGCTTCAGAATTAGAAATATTTACTGTGATTGTAGATATTTATTTCCTAACTTATACTTATATATTATCTTCTCAAAATTGAAGAACATGTAGCTTAGGAGGGTGAACTATGAGAGAAACCAAGTGGACAAGAAATTAACGCACCAACTGTCACAACTACACAGACAAGTAAAGAGCAATAGTGTAATGTTAATCAAAATAATGAATTAGTTATTTCAATTATATTTCAACATATTGATATGATCATTTTCGTTGTTGCAGTTCACGACCCTGCATAGATGCCTTAACGCCCTTCTTAACGACGTACCAAAAGTATGGTACATGAGCGCATGGAAACACAAATAATAGAAGGACAGGGCACACAAAATACAATGTCCTTGGATGATTATGATACCCCAATTGTCAATTTTATGAATGTAAAAAAACATGAATCAAAGAAAAATTTGATGTATAAATTCATGACTTGTATTTGGATGTTTATCGATGTTTATATGTTCATATGCTTCAATGTTTATATGTTCATATGTTTTGATGACTATTCTAGTTATGCATGGATGTCTATATGTTTTCTATATAAAAAAAATCATGTGTTGGGTATGGGGAATTGAAAGCGATGTGAGGGAGGGAGGGCCAAATGAGCTTCCACCTTCACGTGGTTGGTCCTGTTTAGTAGAGAATAACCTATTCTCGAAACAAAGAGAATCTCATTAAGGTATGCGACCACTTAAGTTTTTTCTAGAGTATTTTACATAACTAAATGCATGTTTATTTGCTTATATATTATTTACTCATACAAAGAATTTGTCTTTTATGATTCATGCAGGTCTTGGTGATGGAAATGCATATCGTGGGAAACTCTTATCAAGTTGTATGGGATAATGGATCCGACGAAAGGAAAATGATAAGGTAAGGGTTTTGACGTGTTTTTTAAAGTAGCCTTTATACTAGTAAAAATTCACAATCCTCATGAAAGAATAAAATTGCATTTTTGGTAGACAAGCATCAATTTTTTTAACAAAGTATGAATCATAGACTGTGGGAAAAACCTTTTTTTTTTTATTCTTACATTGACCAATACAACTATAACATATGTTTAGTACAAAATCTTAACCCCACACACACACATATGAACCCTAAGTAAACAAATGATAGAAGATAAAGGGAGAATATGTACTGATAGGAGTGAATGAAGATAATAATATAAATAATGGAGTGGAGAGTGCACTATATTCTAGTTGAATGATACTTGCATCCATCATGTCTCATTGTAATGTATGTTGTGATAGTTGTGTCTTTTCACTATAATGTGTGTTTCTATGTCCATCATGGGATTCCTAGAGCACCACCTATCATTCATGATCCAACACATAGTAATCAAGAATCCCATCCATTGCTAGTGTGTGCAAGTGCCGTATGATTAAATAATAATTTGTATCCTTAATTATGAGCTATCAATCTTTACTATCACCATATTCTTCTAGTGCATGTAGAATTATATTTGAAGTTGGAAATATTAGTGAAGAATTCAAGAACTACTTCCATGCAAAAGATATCTACATTCAACACTTTATGAGCTATCCCAACATTGTTCCAATTGTGAATTTTCGAGAGGTGATTAGGTCCCATATTTTATTTACCTAGTTTAACCATCACTTCAAAATTAAACTCCTAAAATAGTAGCAAACATCGATAGAATTAACCTTCCAACATTGTATTTTTAAACAAATACTTGACCACTAAATTATCAATGAACAACTTGAAGGATTGGTCCAGAAGATAATATTGAAATTTTGTAGCATATACACCATCACCAGGCCTTTGCATTTAATGGTTGTGTAATTACAGTTTTTTTCTAGAAAATTACCTTGGGTGGTGTAGCATGTGTTCCCATAGCTATGCCAACATGTTCCTAATGCAATGGTAGTGGAATCCACATGGACATGGAAAATTTTTGACCAATTAAGAAAAACAATAATTGGAGCCATAATCGTCCATCGTTTTAACTTGGAAAAACCCTTTTCACATTCTACAATCCATACAAATGGGACACCTTTTCATAGTAGTTCCTCCTTCTACATTATTAGTTGAGCATGCCCCATGATAAATATATGGTAATACCCTGCATGACCATAACACAGGGACATTCTCTAGTGCATACATATTCTAAAATTAATATGATTTTCATTAGTTTGACTAAACCTCCTTCCTTGTAGATAATATGATCCAAGAGGATGTTGAATGTGGTGTCGAAAATGAAATTCTTAATATTTAGGTACAACTAGATCAATCAACGTCTTTCCATCACCAACATTAGTTTAGCCATGTGACCCTTTAGCTAGATATACATTGCCAATAATTGAAAATATATCTCAAGGAAATTATGGATATACTCATAACAATCATGATTCTAGAGAACATAATTGGTGCATTACTTGGGCCAAAGGGCATGAGATTGTATGCATACAATCACCATTCCATAGAAAAAATGGTGTTCATCTTATCCTCCTTGATGATACAGATTTTATGATAGCCAAATAATCCTACTATGAAGGTGTAAGGTTCATTCCTTGCCACTTTCTTGGTAATATCATGACTAAAACGTGTATGAAATGGATCATGCATGTAAGCCTGAATCAATCTAAAAAATTCCATAGAAAAATTATTCCACCAATTCACACCCTAGATGACTATTAGACTAATGGAATCTTATTGTTCCACTAAAAATATCTAACAAATAGTTAGCATATCACATATCTATTGTTTATCATATTCCTTATAATGTGAATGCATCCTATATAGTCACTTCTTGGTAGATCAGGTGTCGGGCTTCAATTCTATATTCATCTCCCAATGTTCTCCTCTCACTCTTTTCATCTCAAAGATGCTACATGGGAATAGGTGAGTGTACTCTCAAATAAAATATACAATGCTGCAATGATGTTTTCATACAAATAGTCACCAATAATAGCCAACTTAGACACATCCTCCATACTGAAATCGACTATTTGTCTTCAATATCCCATGACAACGAACTAGATAGTTGGTATTCTTGGCTTATGTGACTACATGGTGCACCTTTATTTATTCAAACCACATAGAATGAAATTCTTTTGTGACATCATCCTCTACATAATCTATGGTCAAACATTATGGTAGTTCCATTAGTGGGAAACATTGAATGTGTTTTATATCCCCGCTAATCAACACATCTTCCTCACAAAGTTGAAAAGTGTCATAGAACTTAAATTGTAGTTATGGTCAGTAGGTCATCTATCATTTCATTTTTCTTCTATAGGTACCAATTCTTCAACAATGAATCTAAGGTGGGCACACATTTATTCAACCACTACTAAATAGAAATTCCCTGTGTATACTAGTGAGTTTCACAATGATCCACATGCTCCACTATATAAGAAGTACCATTGAATTGTAGGGAATATTTGGAAAAGATTGATTTATGTTCATGATCCTACTCTTTGATAGAAGATTTTGCAGGTGAGACTCCTTGAGTGTCATTTTTTTATTTATTACTTATATTCATGTGCCTAGGAGATGAAATGAATTAACTAGTTCATTAGCAAACAATATCCTTTAATGAAGGATCCCAATGCGATAAAATGCATGTTGGGTTCTTGGAACAATTCAAATTATTTTGATAATAAGAAGTTTGATCTGTTCTACCAAGAAGGTCTATGGTTCGAGCCCATATAGCTCTATACATTCCACTAAGTTACACTACTCTTATATATATATATGTGTGTGTGTGTGTGTGTATCCCCTCATAGTTCCTATGAATTGGAATTTCAAAGACTTTCGGATCATATCAATATCTTGTCCTTATCAAAATCGATGGATGGGAACATGGGTCAACACAAGCCTTATGTATAGTAGGTTCCTAGTCCTACTATATCTTCTCGTGAGTCCAAAGTTCATAATGAAATTCTCACAATCATTCAAGGATATATACCAAAGTGATATCCTATGTTTATACCCTCTATTCAAACATGATGTGTTAAGTTATGTGTTCCATAAACTTTGTGGCATTAGTTGTGCCATTAAACACTAGTGGATCTTTAATCTCTACATGAATCCAGTTAATGGAATTTGGTAGTGTGCATATTTGTGTCAATTAATTCTCATACTCCCTAGGCAGCCCAAAAGTAATGGACACTTTGGAATAATTGACATAGGAGAATACTATTCTCCAACTCAACTTCCCACTAGCAGTTGGATTAATGTAGTCTTCACACTATCCTATGGTGAGATTATCGAAAAACACCTTCATCCAATACTTCTTCTATCTATTTAACAAATGTATTTCCCTACATTATATCCAATGGATATACCATCCAATAACCCTTCTTATCAAATGACATCATTATCAAATTCCCAATCAATCGATTACAATACTAGGTATGGATATTTTTCATCTACTATGTCAATGAACTCAAAGTAAGCATAAATATTCACACAATCGGGATACAATTCCATCTCCCCAATTTGACAATGGAGAAAATGTGTGATTGGTTCACCAACTACCACTAGATCGATAAGTGGACCCAATTTGGTCATCCCATGAGTTCCCATGATTACTTCAGTAGGATGTTAACATCCAACCCGAAGTTGAGCATAACTTCTCACACTTCATATAATTGAATCAATGCATTTAAGATAAATTATTTTCCATACCTTGTTCACTGGACATGGTTTAAGGGCCTATCTTGTGACTCTATTGGTGACTCTAAAATTGTCCCAAGGACCTCCCTTAACTTTGTTGTGGATTTATAATTGTCTATTATCTATAGAAAACTCTTCAAAAATTCTTTGACTTCATCTTACACTATATATACTAGTAGAATCATGCATTGGCTTAGTGGCCAAATTATGGAAGGTTTTCTATTTCTTGCATTCATAGTAACTATGTTTCTAGCATGAATAGCTTCCTGCATCACATTAATTACATATTTAAAGTAACCTTTCTTTCATAGTACATCAAACCTTGGTTCTCACTATAAAGCTTGATATATGGGTCCTTGATTTGCATCTCTCATGTTTGTGCTAGAATTGGCTCCAAACTAGGTGATGATATTGATCCCAATGTAGGCACAACCTTCTATATTTTCACCATGAATATAAAGCTCACAATTCACCATATTATCACTACTCTATCTCATGTATTGTTCCTCCCATTTATTAATCAATTGTACACAATCATGTGTATTATGTATTGTCTTTTGGTAGTACCCACATCAAGGATGGTGAGAATATAAGTAATTCCTTTCAATATACCCCACTTTATAATAATTATAAAATCATGGTGGGAGATGATCCACTTAATTCCATAGAGCCCTATTACCCTAATTCTAATTATGTCCCCCATCCACTCCCATGGTTGAATCCATTGTTTTAGAATATCTCACGAATCCCAACATCTAGCTTCTCATGTAGATTTTTGTTTTTAAAAACCTACACGAGGTGTGGCAATATCGATGAAAGTTCGTCGCAAGTTAATGATTAGGTTTTACTTTGACAAGGATTTTCGTCGCTATTGCCACGAAAGTTCATTGCACTTTTCCATGGTTTTTCGTTGCACATATAACATCTGCATCGTAAGCTCTTCGTGATTTTTTTCCTTGCCAAAAATTTTCGTCGCTATTGCCACACTTTTTCGGCGCAACTTTCCATGCTTTTGCATCACACATATGGCACATGCATCCTAATCTGTTGGTAATGTTTTTTACATTGGCACGATTTTTTGTCCCTATTGCGACGATGTTTCGTCGCTCTTGCCATGCTTTTTAAGGTAAAGCTATCTTGAGGATGATGACATGTGGAGGGATTATTTTGTTGTTGTTTCCACGAATATCTAGTTCGTGGATATAGCGATGAAAAAATTCCCACAAAAAATAGTCTTTGTTTTCGTGGAAAGTGCGACACATATGTGTGGCAATAGAAACAAAAAACCGTGGCAAATTTGGTCATATGTAGTAGTGTTTGAACCACTATATAACTCATTTATGCTTAATATCAAAATTTGATTTCCTCCATTTATTTTTCTTTATCTGTGCATAAGCCAAATCCTGGAGGGCCCCCTTGCTATGGTTTGTGTCACAACTATATATCTTTGTACAAAGGTTTTTGTTTGCTTCTCCATTTGCTGTAAATATTTTAGTTTGGTTTTCTTCCTTTTCATTTGGTTTTCCATTTAAGAATTCCTTCATTTCCAGATTTAGATATACATGTTACAATAATTTATTTGTAGCAAATTACAGTTAAAATTGATCTTGAAACTTCTCACAATCCATCATTTTCATAAAGATAATAGAGTATTGTTGTAAAAAGTCACAACTGTAATGACAAATTTCCTTTTACAACCTATTTTTCTAATGTGACTATGACAAATCTGGGTTAGAGAAGTTAGAATTGTTTGGAATTTCTTTGCATTTAAACAAAAATCTCTACAACTTAAGAAGACTCACAATTAGACATAGTATTATTGCAAGGAATCCTCTCTTATTGAGGTATTTGAATTTCATGGTTAACAGAGTATTATTGTGAGGAACCCTACACTTTAGCTCATTATTTGAAAAGGTAAAATTCACCCTACAATCTGAGTTCCAACCGAAGAAGATTGTAGTAATTGAATTGCAAGAATCTAGCAATTCTTGAATACTTTGCTTTGTTTGCAGATGCATACATATTGTTTTAAAAGGTCACAGTCATCAAAATCTTGTTACAAAGAATCCTCAGTTGCTGAGGTAAATACACTTTGCAACCTGTTTGTCTACCATTGAAGTTGTGAACCTTAGTTTGGAAGAATTTATCTTATAATCTTTCTGTTTTATTTAAGTTAATGAATGTGTGATGAATATTCTTTTTCAATCACCGAACTCCACAAGTGAACAGAGTATCGTCGTGTGAGCCATTCAAGGCGTGATATCTGACAACTGAAGTTTCTGCCTTTGTAAGCCGTGGAAACCTAGATTGGATAAGAATAGTTTCATTTTTTTATTTTTCTAGTTTAGAACTTTGTAATAGTTCAAGAAAAATTAATTCTTAGTTTTTTGAAATAAGATTTGATCCTGCATTTCTTGTGCTTACACCTCGAATTTTACAGACACCCGGATTGATAATTAATGTTCAAAACTTATGCAAACAAGTTTCCCAACACAATGCTCCCAATATAATAGCAATTCTTGACAAAACATTACATAATCATCTACTTAATATATAACTAGCCATAGAGAATCTTAACTATCTACGGGCCCAGTTATAATGAGAGTCTACTAAATAATTTGAGTCTTATTAATAAAGATGACCCTTTTTTCAATGAGTGACTATTAACTAAGTATAAAATATTTAAGTAAGGGGGTTAGGGTAGGACCCTAATGAACATGGCATTAAAATATCCCTCAAGTTCTTTGAAATAATCACCCGTTCAAGAAATGTAACATAGATAATAGTTCCATATAGATGGGTGCAAGAAATTAATGACCTAAAATGAGAGTTTTGCACATTGCATTATTGTTGTATGATTCAAAATGTGTGCAAGTTGCATACAAAACATGAGTGCATTATGTTTAAACAAGCTTGCATTATCAAGTTGTAGGTTTTAAACCTTTACAGTATAGCAATGCACATAAATATTCTTTATAAAACATAAAGAAAACAAAAACATTCACACATAGTACTCATAAATTTACCCTAGAAGCCCTTAATTGGGAAAACCAACAAAATGTTTAGAGATGCACCTCTAACTCTCGTTGTATTAACTTCATCATTTACAATAAAATATATATGATTCCACGACATCCAAAAGCACTAATCCATTGACCTTGATTAGATTACAACCTTAATTCCTTAACTGAAATTAGAAAACCATGGACTGGAAACCCACGTGCCAAAACTGCCCAAAATAGACCAAAAAACATTCTCCTTAGATTAATTCTCATACAGGTGTTAATCACACCATTGTAAACCCCTTCAACATGTATAATCATAAACCCATGTTCCCAAGGGAGGAAAATATGCCTTTAATCCAACATCTTACAAAAGGGCCAATCATGAATTTGTTAGGCATAACTTTAATACCATATCAAAAATCCCAAAAACTATAGCAAAAAATTATACCAGCGTGAATAAAGAGGTAACCTTTCGGATCAACTATATTCCAAAAGACACGAGAGTCATTTAAATAGATTTAAATAGAGTGTCTATTCATTTCATATTGACCAATATCTAAATATTAATCAAGTTAATTAATACCAAGTCATGAAAACTAAACTTTATTACTTTATTACATCATGATTGTAACAAACATAAATATATATAAAATATATAAATATAAATAATAAACGAATAACCAATATTTAACAATGAATTTCTAATGAAGAGACACTTGATATGAAAGGTCATGTCTCTTATGAAAGGGCACCCCTACACGGGTATATATACAACTCTCATTTCTCATTTGTAAACATCTCATATATCTTATATTCATACATTATTTATCATTATGGATTTCTTTATTTTATCCTACTTAAATTGGATATTCTTATAGTTTTCAAACAAGTTGTTTGCCACATTGGTATCAGCGCCAGTTTGATCCTGGCTTTTGGCCACTAGAACTTTGGTCAAATTTCGTTGCCTTGGAAACATATCTATAGGCCTTTGGCCACTCAATGTTTTCAGAGTTCTTGGAACTCTAGGTCTTTGACCACGCCAAGACATTTTTCCATTCAAAAAAATTCACAGTTTTTCATTGAAAAAAAAGGTGATTCCACTACAAATTTTAAAAACCGGAAGAAAAACAACAGTTTGCTACACATTCAAAAAGAACAGTAGAGTATTGAAAATTATCCAAAGAAAAAAAAGTGTCAATCTATTTGAATTTGAAGAAAGCGAGAAAGTGAATCAATATAAACAATTGATCACTTTTTCTACTTATAATAGCATTCAAGATATTGTTGCATTAAATATATCATATATTGAAACAAACAACCACAGATACACAATGCACGAGGATTTTATGTGGAAACCCAAATGAGATAAAAGTACATAATATTTTTTAATATATCAAAATATTACATCCACCAGAAGCACCAACTTCCAAGATTCTTTAGCACCAACTGGAAGGAGACACCAACCCCTTGAATTTTATAGCACCAACTAGAAGGAGGCACCAACCCCCTTGTGAGAAGCAACTCTCACTTCTCAGGCACCAACCCCCTTGTGAGCACAAATTTACACTTCTCAGGCACCAATCTGCAAACAAAAGACACCGATATTACCGAGTACCACCCTACCACCCTTGTTTCAAAAATTATTCTCGAAACCAAAATTTACAATAGATTACTAGAATACAACTTTGAACATATCATGCTTTGATGGATTTTGTAAGGTAAACCCTTGCCTTGATAGTTGTAAGAAGTAGAATTTATCATCCTTGATCAACACTTTTCATCAGTTGCCTTACATCAAAACTGTATTTCAACCTGGTCACAACACCTCTCTCATTTTCACTGAGATAATGTATTCAATCTACCCTTTGAGATCTGTACTTAAAGTAGGTCTAAACTCCACTAAAATATCTTCAAAACTTGTGTTGGGAACTGATCTTAATTTTTCCCGAGACTTGCACTATAAACATATTTAAGACCTGCAAAAAAATTATTCCAAACACTCCACAAATTCATCTTAAGTCTGGTCTTAGATTTTCCTCAGAATCGGCCTTGACTTGCCTCATAAATTTCCTTAGATATGGTCTTATATTTGCCTCATAATAGGCCTCAAAACAAATCTGGAACAAACTTTAAGAATTCATAAAAAATGATCATAAAAACTCACCTTGTACACAGAAAACTGGCTTAGAACAGACCTTAAAGACTGCCCAAAGACTCCTAAAATTCGCCCAGAATATACCTTCAAAAATCACCTCAAAGATACTCCGAACCTGTGCTAGAAGAACCTTGATCCTTGTTGATATTTTCTCCTAAGAACTTCTTATTTTCCTTAGATTAGAAGCACTTGAGTTGATTTTTCAAATGAGCTCTCAGGTGCGTTACTTATACTAGATCTGGTGCCCTTCTTTCAGGGCCGACTTGACCCCCAAAATAATTCAATTCGATTTTTCGTGATTATTCCAAATGGGGCCGACTTTAGGCAATGGGGAAAATTCACATGATGATCTTTAAGAGGGAATATATCCTAAACCGCGAGGAACCATGTGGCATGCCACCTACCGTTGAAAATGACTTGACAAGGAATGTGAATCCATGGAGGTTTTGCATGCATTTGCAATGCACTTCATACTCTTTTTCTTCAATCAACTGCAGTGCTTATTAACCACACCTCCGAGGATTTTTAACCATATTTTCAGGACTTCTTGACCATACAATGGAAATGTTTTTCTTGACAACAAGGGATTCTTGTAGGCTTCTTCAAAGTGTTTTCCTGTGAGTGCCATGCTTAAATCTACACCATAAGGGGACAAATTTCGAGGCTAAGTAAACCCATCATCATCACTTCTAGGGGCTTCTTCTAGGGTTGACATCAATGCCAACCAATTTTCAACAATCTCCTCCTTTGGCATTGATGGCAACACTCATACTCGCTTTGCGATCATTGCATCCCTTGTCTTCATGCTTCTTATGTTTCTCTTCCCCTTTGACATAAATTGCACAGGGTAACCCCACATGACAATATATCTCCCCTTGACAGTGTCTCTCCCCCTTTCTTCCTTGCTAGATGGCATGTAGATCAATGTGGAGCAAAAAATACTCCCTGTTTTTGTTGGAGATACTTGAAGGTCTCCCTTGGGAGAGGCTTGGTGAATATGTCTGCTATTTGTTTGTTTGTCCCAATGTACTCCAACTTGATATTATTTTCTGTGACTTTTTCTCGCAAAAAGTGGAACTTAATAGGAATATGTTTAGTCTTTGAATACATCACTGGATTCTTGGAGATGTTTATAGCACTGGTGTTGTCACAGAGCATTGGAATAGGCTCATCATATTTCACTTGTATTTCTTGCAGGGTTTGCTTTATCCAGAGGACCCGAGTGAAACATATGACTGCTGCAATATATTCTGCTTTTGATGTGGATAAGGATACTGGCGATTGCTTCTTACTCAACCAGGACACCAAAAAATCACCCAAGTAGAAATCTGCTCCACTTGTACTTCTTTTGACATCAATACTTCCTGCCCAATCTGCATCTATGTAGGCGACCATAGTCAAATCATTTCCTTTCAGATACCATAGTCCAAACTCGGTTGTTCCTTTGAGATATATGAATATCCTCTTTATTGCTAGGACATGGGGTTCCTTTGGTGTTGCTTGAAATTTTGCAACTTGTCCTACTACTTTAATTACATTTGGTCTTGAAGCTATCACATAGAGTAGACTAACAATCATATAACTATATAATCTTTGATCTAATTCTTTAGATTCATCATCTTTTCTCAACTTGCAATCCATGACCATAGGAGTACTGACAAGTTTGCAGTCTTCCATTTTGAACTTCTTCAACATTTCCTTGATGTATTTGGTTTGGGAAATGAAAATGCCTTCTTCTAGCTAAGATATTTGGAGTCCCAAGAAGAAGGTCATCTCCCCAAGTAGGGACATTTCAAATTCATTTTGCATGTCCTTGGAAAAATTCTGACTCAATATATCATCATCACTTCCAAAGATAATGTCATCAACGTATACTTCAATAATACTTATATTGTCTTGTTCCACTTTTATGTAGATATTACTATCTCCACTTCCCTTTTTTAATCCTTGTTGTTGTAAGTGCCTGTCCAATGTTGAATACCAAGCTCTAGGGGATTTCTTAAGTCCATACAAATCTTTCTTCAATCTACAAACATAGTCTTCCTTTTCTAATAGTAGGAACCCTTCTCTCTGTTCTATGTAGACTTCTTCTTCTAATTCTCTATTTAGAAATGTTGATTTTACGTCCATTTGATACACTTTGATTCTTTTGGAACATGTATAGGCCACAATCATTCCGATTGATTACATTCAGGCCGAAGGAACAAAAGTTTCTTCAAAATTTATTCATTCAACTTGAGCATATCCTTTGCATACTAACCTTGCTTTGTTTTTGGTCATCTGTCTATTGTCATTTAGTTTATTTCTGAACACCCATTTTGTATCAATCACATTTTTGTCCTTAGGTCTTGGAACTAGTTCCCATGTCTCATGTTTCTCTATTTGATTTAGTTCTTCTTCCATGGCCTTGATCCAATGTTCATCATTTCTGGCTTCCTCAAAGTTACTTGGTTCAACTGTGGACAATAATAATAAATGTCCTTGTTCCAATGTATGTGCTTGTTTTCTTCTTCTGGTTTCTACTCCGACACTTTTATCTCCAATGATTTGTTATGGTGGATGATTCTTATGGTACAAGCATTTAGGTGTCTTAGAAGGTGTCTGAAGATATTGTTGGTTGTATTCCCTTTTTTCTTGCTCTGCTTCTGGTTTCATATCTTCTATTTGTTCTTCTTCTACTCCTTCTTCTTTCTTAAGTTCTTCTTCTTTCTATTTTGAATTTCTGCTTTCCTTTCTGGTCTTTAGTACATTTGTTTCATCGACTTTTACATTGATGATTTCCACTATCTTGTTGAGTCTTAGGTTAAAGCACTTGTGTGCCTTGATTTTGCATGAGTATCCAAAAAGTATGCCTTCATCTACCTTGGAGTCAAAATTTTCAACCTTATTATCTTCCTTTTTTATGTAACACTTGCTTCTAAAAACTCTAACACTTGACATTAGCCAACCTTCCCTTCCATAGTTCATATGGGGTCTTATCATGGTTACTTATGAGAAATCTTGTTACTTCTGAACACATGAACGAATGTATGTACTACTTGTACCCAACATATATCACTTATCTTGGAATCTTTCAACGTGGTTCTATCCATTTCTTGTACAATCCCGTTTTTTCTTTCGACAACTCCATTTTGCTAAGGTGTTTTAGTTGTTGAGAATTGTCTTCTTATTCCATACTATTCACATGAATCCTTGAATTCTTTTGATGTG
Source organism: Picea mariana (assembly GCA_032191745.1). Taxonomy (NCBI): domain Eukaryota; kingdom Viridiplantae; phylum Streptophyta; class Pinopsida; order Pinales; family Pinaceae; genus Picea; species Picea mariana. Next base: position 50,342 of record JASDQU010100459.1, on the reverse strand, counting down.
AAATCACCTCCATTGTTTGATCTTAGGCACTTTATTTTCAAATTAATGTCATTTTCAACAAGCTCCATGAATATTCTGAAACCTTAGAATGATTCTGACTGGGACATATTGGAGAAAAGGGCCTTCACTACATGGTAAAGGTATGGTTGAAGGTATGTCTAATTGCACCATGGTTTTTGATTTCTGTGAACATTGCATATATGGTAAAAAAAATCAAGTAATATTCCCATTTGGTGCTACAAGAGAAAAGGGGATCTTAGAGTTGATACACAATGATGTGTTTGGACCTTTGCTTATTCCATTACTAGGTAAATATGTGTATTATGTTTCATTCATAGATGATTTCTCAAGGGACACATGGATTTATTTTTGTAGGAATAAATCTAAGGTATTTGATAAATTTAAAGAGTTTAAGACTTTGGTAGAAAATCAGACATAGAAGAAAATAAAGGTGTTGAGGACAGATAATGGTGGAGCATTCTGTGAGAATGAATTCAAATATTTCTATAATAAGTGTGGTATAGAAAGGAAAAATACTACTCCATACACATGTAACGACCTCCTTGTTACAACAAGAACTCTGATAACCGGTGCAATTTTTTTTTATTTTTTTTTTCTTTAAGGTGTGTGCGCGCGTGAGAAGTAACATAAACACATGACTCTACGACGCCACTCGACAACCGACAAGACGCAACCAAGGTGTTCATCACAAGAAGACTGAGGGCACACCACGGGTAACTGAAAGCAATAGCGACCATAGACACAAGGCGCACAACGCAAACATTTAACGAACATACTGGGTTATGCACAGTACGAACACAGAGGGAAGGATCCATAGTAGTATATCTTACTATTTCTGCACCGGAAAGCAGGGCGTTTAATCTTAGTTCCCTGCTCCGGAGAGAGAGAAGGTCAGATAGGCTCCTGGCCGACTGCTGAGGCAGAAACTAGTAGTCTCCATCAGGTGTGTCGCAAGAGTGGAAACCCTGCCTTTAAAGGGCCCGAGACTCTTGATACGGCACAGGATCCTTTACACAAAAATAATCACAGATAGACTTAAATACTAGGCTACAATGAGGTGTCTACATCCCGCCCGACACTAGCAGACCAAGCAACCAAACGCTTACCGAAGTACAACAAGGATTGAAGAATCAACCACGATCCTCTACGGAAGACACAATCAGAAGGGCTCCGACTATGACCACCCAAGGTTAAGACAAGGCATTAACTATGACCCAATAAGTCTTAGTCATTGTCCAAATTCTCCATTTTAGATTTCGTTAATCGACATGTTACTCAATCAACCCTTTGGAAATAATGCAAATTCGATTAATTGTTATTCCTCAGGTACATCTCATCACAACTGATTGTGCTTAGTTCATCGACCATACATTTTTGTGTTAACATATCCAACAATTTTAACAGCATTGACCTGAAACAATATCCGCAATACATTTTTTTTTTGCCATAATTCCCAACAATTGACAAAATCTTACCATAAAACAATATTATTATCGCCTTTTATACTAGCCATAATTCTTACCATTCAAGATAACCACAAAGTCATATTACAACATAACCTTTCTTAGAACAATATTAATATTGGAATTTAATAATTCATTTTGTAATTACATTTTATAATTGTCATTTAAGATAACAACGAGGTGACATTACAACAAAACTTACCATAAAAATATTGATATTGTATTTTACTTTTGCATTTTATAATTGCATTAACATCTCATTCTACGCATTACATTCCATTACATTCGGGAATATATAAATATCAAGTTTTTGTGGGAGAAAAAAATGAAACAGAACTAATCATTATAATACTACATCGCCAGGACAACTATAATATAACCATTTAATTTAGTAGAATAAATCAATGTCCATATGTTATGGAAGGAAAACAAGAAATATTCCATCATAATCATGGAAAATGAGACAACTCGAATCAATAGGTCAATTTAAATAAGTTATCAGTACCCGTAGTCATCATGACCATAAAAGTTAATTTAAACGGAAAAAGGGAATTACTCAATCCCTCATCCATTCTGGAAAAGAGTCTACCCTAAAAGGTTTATGTGCTTCTCGGCACCCCGATAGCATGACAGGAATACAAGGGCCCGATTTAGGTATTGTTGACTAACTACGACGAAGAAAAGGGGCAGTATTTGCATTTATATGACTTATTATTATTTTATATTGCCATTATAACACGCTATATTAAAACTGCATTTATAGTGCACTTTACATTTCCGGTTGCCTTAACAATATATAGTCGTTATATTGACCACACAGTCTATATACAGTCGTTCGGTTAGATTTAATATATGTTAGATCTGAAGATATATATCGCAGTATATAAAACATCAAATACTTTAATACAGAGTACATATTGATGTTCCAACATTATAATGGAAACTAATATAAAAATAAGTGTTGTAACCCTTTTTTTTTTATAAACGGTTGAACTACATTCCAATCATATACAAGATAGATACAGTAGTTGAGATATATACCGTTAGATTTAAGGTATGTTAGATTTAAAGGCATGTATACCCCAGTATATAAAACATCAACTACAGAGTACATATTGTTTAGCCAACATTATAATGTAAACTAATATAAAAATAACGATAAATTCATTGTTGGAAAGATTTCTGAAAGTTCTCTAATAACCCTTTCAAAAACACATAAGTCAGTTTATATGCTGTATGTATATAGTCATCAGAATTAATCACTCGGTGGTGTAGCATGAATATGAAATATCAGATGTAGACACAGAGAAGCATGAATATGAAATATCAGACAGACAAACAAGAAGGAGGAAGTTAACACGAGGAAATGCAATACCATATCTGCTCCCGATGTGAAGAATTATGTTAACACTCAGTGGCGGTCATCCCAGTCAAATAATATCAGAAAGTACAAAACTTTCATAGATTCCACATATGAATATAGCGAGCAAAAATATGAAATATGAATAAAGAATAAATGTTTATGAAATTATCGAGATTCAGCTTAGCTGTCTAATTCTCGGAGTCCATTCTAAAGGAAAATTCTTAGTGCTTTCACTTCTCTAGAATAATTCTGTCTTGTCGATTTGCTAAAAGGCAGTTTTAGAAGGGATCTCCTACGGGTTTAAAGATATCAGTAGTTTCATTCCTCTTTTCATAATTTTCAGTTCATAAGCAAAACTCGGAATAACCCAGAAAGAGTTTGGGGATAAATTAAGATGGCAGTGAATGCATATCCTTCCTGATTTCTGGGTTGTAAAGTAAAATGGCAGTGAATGCATATCCTTCCTGATTTTTGGGTTGTAAATTAAAATGGCAGTGAAGGCAAACGCCCGAGAATCTAAACCGCCCACAGTCATCAAGACGCCCCCGACAATGTAAAACGCCCACGACAAAATGTAAAAACACCATGGGTGAATGGTTAAAACGCCCCCTGTGATTTTAAACGCCCACGGAAGTTCAACGCCCACAGCAAAATAAAAAAAACACCCATAAACAAAATGCCCACCGTAACCGAAGACGAAATGCCCAAAAAACGAATGGCTAGTAAGTTACAACGAGATGACAGTAGTTTAGAAATAAATGACAGTAATATGCTAAAATGAAATGCCCACCAATGAAATGCCCACAGTAAAAAGAAAAACGCCCAGCGAGTTTAACCACCACGAATTTGATAACCACACCCCGCAGAGCCTATCGCCAGCCACCCACGACGTGCAAGAAGGAAAAACGATTCGCCCAGGGACCAAATACAGTAACCATAAACCCAACCAGATTTTCCAGAAACCATAAACTGAACCATATATAAAAGAAAACGAAATAACCATAAACCCAAAACAAAATTACCAGAAACCCTAAAACTGTACCAAATATAAAAAAATGAAATAACCATAAACCCAAAACAAATTTACCAGAACCCTAAAACGGTACCAAATATAAAAAAATGAAATAACCAAATACAGTTTACAGGAACAGATTTGAATGAAATTCCAGAACTGATTGCAAACGCTGATCTTCAGAAAATACCCCCTTTTTTTTTCTTGCAGAGTTTAAAGGACGAGGAAATAACATTTTAGAACGATACAATCATAATCGCAGCAGTAAATAACTATGCATTCTACTCTACTAAATACATGAGCATACTGTTGCCTTATTGCTTGCCGCAAATGACTCCTGTGCTCTGTGCCGCTCCTGCTCGCTGACCGTAGAGACTACACCGGTACCTCCCAGCCAAACGCTAGGGGTACTCTGCTTCCCCCTTAGCCCCCTGAGCTGCAAAGGGGCCACACATGATCCAGGGGGTACTCTGCTTCCCCCTTAGCGGGAGTACTAGTAGGCGGTGGCAGGGCTGCTGTCCACTCCTCTCCCTCAACCTCTCTGGAAATCGTGTGTGTGTGGCCCCTTTACTTCATATGTGAGTCTGGTCGGCAAGCTATCGTCATCCTGCATCATCGACAATCGTGTCAGAACATGTCAACATCAAATCATCAAATCAATGAAATATCACAGTATATAAATCAACCCAAATAACACACTCCCTGACTCAATCCGGAGTCCAAGGGGTTCCACCGATGCCTCTGCATCCTCAAGGTCTGACACCTTCACACTCAATGAAAAACTGAGTCAATAGCACCTGTCTACATCAAATAGTAAAACATCATGTCGTCTATCATAACGCATCATAATCAAGTATAAATGTTTTAACATCAGAAAAGTCCAGATCACTTGCGAGCAAGTGTCCTCAAATAATAAGTTTTTTCAGTGCGTCAGAGCGGGATGTTACATACACCCCCTCTTGGTCTAAACTTCGTCCCGAAGTTTCTCAGTATAAATGCCGAAATAAAAGCACCACAGTATCATAAGTCTATCTATCAAACAAAAATGGAAACTGCTGGCGCATATCATATGCGTCCTCCCAGGTCGCCGAGGGCGGACTATAACTGTCCCACTGGACCTTGACCTGATCTACCGTTCGACGTCGTAATTGTCGAACGCGATGATCTAAGATGCAGACCATATGAACCATGAGCGCTCCCTCATCTGATACCTGCAAGGAACTCAGGTCAATCACGTGTGTAGGATAACTAATATAATGTCTCAAAATAGATACATGAAAAACATCGTGCATACGCCTCAAAGAATCAGGCAAGGCTAGTCGATAGGCCACGAGCCCCTTTCTCTCCACAATCTGGAAAGGTCCCACGAACCTAGGAGAGAGTTTAGCTCCCTTTCCAAACTTGATCAAACTCTTATGCGGTTTAACTCGCAAGAAGACTCGGTCGCCGACCTCGTAACTACGGTCGACTCGATGCGCATCGACATAACTCTTCTGTCAATCCTGCGCTTCCTTAATCCTTTGTCTTATGGTTTGCATTTGCTCTTCCATTTCTTGGATCGCGTCTGGTCCCACAAGGACCCTATCCTCAAGTCGATCCCAACTCAAGGGCGTCCAATACGGTCTCCCATAAAGAAACTCAAAAGGTGCCATCTTAATGGTGCTCTGGTAACTGTTGTTGTAAGAGAACTCTAATAGAGGCAAGAACTCCTCCCAACGCTTTTGTTGGTCCATCACGTACATGCGCAACATGTCTTCCAAGGTTTGGTTCGTTTGTTCGGTCTGCCCATCAGTCTCTGGGTGATACGCAGTACTAAAATTAAGTTGGGTTCCCAAGGCCTCTTGGAAACTCGTCCAAAATCATCCAGTAAACACCGATCCTCGATCAGATATAATCTTCTTAGGCACGCCATGCAGCCTCACAATCTCATTGATGAAAACTCTCGCTATGTCAGGTGCCTGATACGTCGTACGCACAGGAATAAAGTGAGCACTCTTCGTCAGAGTGTCTACTACTACAAAAATCGAGTCGTGTCTCCTTGCCGTCAGTGGCAATCCAACAATAAAATCCATCGAAATAACTTCTCATTTCTATTATGGAATGGCATGTGGTTGAAGTAATCCTACCGGGTGTCTATGTTCAGCCTTTACCTGCTGACACTCTAGACATCTGGCCACATCGTTGACTATGTCAGCCTTCATTCCCTTCCAGAAGAATAAGGGTTTAAGGTCTGCCCTCATCTTTGTAACTCCTGGGTGAGTCATGTAAACTGCTCTATGAGCCTCGCTCAGGATCAACATCCTCAACTCGTCGTTTGGCGGTACATAAATCCGACCTCTAAACCTCAACAACCTATCGCTATCAAAAGAAAATCCCTCATATCGTGGTACCATCATTGTGTTTTGTCCGATAAAATCCTCAACTTCTTTGTACCAGTCATCGTCACGCTGTAAAGTGAGAATCTTCTCACGTAGATTCGTTTGAAGAGGCAACACCGAAAATATGCATGGCCTCCAACTCAAAGCATCCACCACTTGGTTCACTGTTCCCTTTATGTAAGTAATCTCAAAGTCGTACTCGCTAAGCAATTCCGACCAATGTCGTTGTCGCGTGTTCAGGTCGCTTTGCATGAAAATGTGTTGCAGCCCACAATGATCAGCCCTTAATTCAAATTTTCGTCCAACAAGGTAGTGTCTCCAAACCTTCAAGGCATAAACGATGGCTAATAACTCCAAATCGTGCGTCGCATAGTTCTCCTCATGTCTTCTCATCTTCCTCGAAATGTAAGCAATCGCTCGTCCGTCTTGCATCAAGACTCCACCTAAACCTTCCCTGGATGCGTCAGTGCATACCAAGAAGTCTGCGTCCATGTCAGGAACCTTTAGTATCGGCACGGTTGTCAACAACTCCTTAAGCCTCCGAAATGCTTCTGCGCATTTCTCTATCCAAACAAACTTCTTGTTTTTCTTCTGCAATTCCGTGATTGGATTTGCTATCTTCGAAAAACCCTCGACAAACCGTCGATAGTATCCTGCTAAACCCATAAAAGTATGCACTTCTGTGACATTCGTCGGCGCAGGCCATTCCATAATAGCCTCAACCTTTGCTGGATCCATGGCGATACCTTCGCCGGAGATGACATGCCCTAAGTAGTGAATCCTCGATTGATAAAAAGAGCATTTAGACAACTTCCCATACAATTTGTGCTCTCGTAGACATTGTAGTATCAAGCGCAAGTGCTCGTCATGCTCCTCCGTCGTTCGAGAGTAGATCAAGATATCTTCAATGAATACTTGGACGAACTTGTCCAAGTACTCGCAGAACACCCCGTTCATCAAACTCATGAATACCCCTGGGGCATTTGTCAGTCCAAATGGTAAAACAATAAATTCGTAATGTCAAAATCTCGTCTTAAAGGCGGTCTTAGGGATGTCATCCTCCTTGATCTGTAACTGGTGATACCCAGATCTCAAATCGATCTTGGAGAACACCATCGCACCCTTCATTTGATCGAACAAATCGTCAATTCTTGGTAAGGGATACTGATTTTTGATCGTAGCCTTGTTCAGTTGACGGTAGTCAATGCAAAGCCTCCATGATCCGTCTTTCTTTCGTATGAAAATAACTGGTGCACCCCACGGTGACACACTAGGACGTATCAGTTCCAGGTCCAACAACTCATTCAGTTGTATTTTCAACTCTTGCAACTCCGGGGTCGACATCCGATAAGGCGTTCTTGCTATCGGTTCGGTTCCGGGTTTCAGGTCTATGTTAAACTCCAGTTCCCTTTCTGGCGGCATCCCAGGCAACTCTTCTGGAAATACGTCTGGAAACTCCTTCACCACCGGAAGGTATTCTAGACCTTCCGCTACTCCCTTCTCGTTTAGCGCGAGGATCGCATAAAGTTTGCACCCCTTGTGCATACTCTTCCATAACTGTAAGGAAGAGACGAACCGCAGAGAAAATCCTTGGTTCCTTCCTACAATCACACGTCTCTGTCCTTCGTCATCAACCAAGCTCAACCATTTCGTCTTACAGTTGAGTATTGCCTCATGCGTTTCCAACCAATCTATACCGATCACGACGTCATAAGATCCTAAGGTCGTGACGAACAAGTTGACCCTTGTGACAAACTCTCCCAGGTTAAGGGCACAGCCCGTAACCTTTCCTCCAACCTTCTGTTTGGCTCTCGAAGCCATCTCCACGAAGCTAAACTCATCCTGTTCGACTGCCTTTACCTTAATCCTTTTTAGCGCTGCACCAGAAATGAAACTCTCAGTAGCTCCTGGGTCTATCAAAATACTAAGGGTNGCGACAGTATCTGTCGTCTCGAGCACCGTCGATTGGTGCTCTGCTTGGCAGGTATTCACCGCTGCATGAATCCGATGGGCCTTGCCCATATCTCCCACTGTAGTGGGTCCAGCTGATCCGAATGCCCTGGTCCTCTCCACAGGTCAGTCACGCTGGTAGTGTGGCTCCCCACATGTCCAACACCCCTTCTTCGGCCCAATAGTCCTGGTACCCGAAGTAGAAGATGATTGCCCACCGGCCTGAAACCCTGGTTTGTTCTGCTGAACAGGCCTAAACTGCTGCTGCTGCGGGCGACGTTGCTGCTGGTGTTATGGTCCTTGATAAGGTGTCCGCTGCTGAGGCGGTGGTCGTCGGGGTGTAGCAAAAGTGGATCCCCTCTGGAAGCCACGATGTCCCAGCGTATGTCTCGCTGGTGTCTGAAGTCGCGACGTACCCGATGAACGCTGCCCCGCTGGTCTCGCTGGAGTCCTGGTATGACCCCCACTGATAAGCTCCTTCTCTGCTATGAGGGCCTTTTGGACAGTGTCGTGCAAGGTTTGAGGCATCACGATCCTAACCTTTGCATGCAGGCTGCCGTTAAGGCCGAACACGAACCTGTTGACTTTGAGCTTCTCAGTGTTAAGGTGCGGAGCATACCAGAGCAGCTCCATAAAACGTGCCTCGTACTCGGGCACCGTATGACCTCTCTGTCGTAACGCGTTGAACTCATTGAGTTGACGCTTAATGAATTCCTCTGAAAGGTACCTCTCTCGGAACCGTTCCTTAAACAGTTCCCATGACATGTCTTCAACGACCATGTTTAGCTGTGGCAGGAGCGTCTTCCACCATAGAAGAGCGCTCCCCTTCAGTTGAAAGACCACCATGCAGACCTTCATGATGGAGGTATAATCGTGAAGTGCGAAGCACATCGCCATATTTTCCAACCATGCCTCGACTGCTACACCGTCCAGGGCACCAAAGAACTCGAGAAATTTTACCTTCTCGAGTTCACGGTGAATGCTACCTGTAACGGCCGGTGCGCGTGGCGGAACCTCAGTGGGTGTCGGCACCCTGGCCCCGTCTCTGTCCAATCGACTGATCAGAGCCTCGAACATGCCCTCGAAGGATCTCATCATACCAATAACATCGCCAACCGCTATCTGCTCCTGTCCGAGAACCTTCTCGCTTCCCTGGGGGTTAGACCCCTCAGGCGTGGATGCTACTGGAGGCGTCATGCCTCCTCCCCTAGCACCCCGTCGTCTGCCTCCGCGACGTCCTCTAACCATGATTCCCTGCACACACACAATCAACTCAATCAGCAACAGTACAATCAAATCTAATCATGTCCACGAAAGTCATAGCGAACCCCAAGCCACAGGTCGAACCGGCTCTGATACCATATGTAATGACCTCCTTGTTACGACAAGAACTCTGATAACAGGTGCAATTTTTTTTGTTTTTTTTGTTTAAGGTGTGTGCGCGCGTGAGAAGTAACAGAAACACATGACTCTACGACGCCACTTGACAACCGACAAGACGCAACCAAGGTGTTCATCACAAGAAGACTAAGGGCACACCACGGGTAACTGAAAGCAATAGTGACCATAGACACAAGGCGCACAACGCAAACATTTAATGAACAAACTTGGTTATGCACAGTATGAACATAGAGGGAAGGATCCATAGTAGTATATCTTACTATTTCTGCACCGGAAAGCAGGGCGTTTAATCTTAGTTCTCTGCTCCGGAGAGAGAGAAGGTCAGATAGGCTCCTGGCCGACTGTTGAGGCAGAAACTAGTAGTCTCCATCAGGTGTGTCGCAAGAGTGGAAACCCTGCCTTTAAAGGGCCCGAGACTCTTGATACGACACAATATCCTTTACACAAAAATAATCACACATAGACTTAAATACTGGGCTACAATGAGGTGTCTACATCCCGCCCGACACTAGCAGACCAAGAAACCAAACGCTTACCGAAGTACAACAAGGATTGAAGAATCAACCACGATCCTCTACCGAAGATGCAATCAGAAGGGATCCGACTATGACCACCCAAGGTTAAGACAAGGCATTAACTATGACCCAATAGGTCTTAGTCATTGTCCAAATTCTCCATTTTAGATTTCGTTAATCGACATGTTACTCAATCAACCCTTTGGAAATAATGGAAATTCGATTAATTGTTATTCCTCAGGTACATCTCATCACAACTGATTGTGCTTAGTTCATCGACCATACATTTTTGTGTTAACACATCCAACAATTTTAACAGCATTGAACTGAAACAATATCCGCAATACATTTTTTTTTTTCCATAATTCCCAACAATTGACGAAATCTTACCATAAAAGAATACTATTATCGCCTTTTATACTAGCCATAATTCTTACCATTCAATATAACCACAAAGTCATATTACAACATAACCTTTCTTAGAACAATATTAATATTGGAATTTAATAATTCATTTTGTAATTGCATTTTATAATTGCCATTTAAGATAACAACGAGGTGACATTACAACAAAACTTACCATAACAATATTGATATTGTATTTTACTTTTGCATTTTATAATTGCATTAACATCTCATTCTACGCATTACATTCCCTTACATTTGGGAATATATAAATATCAAGTTTTTGTGGGAGAAAAAAATGAAATAGAACTAATCATTATAATACTACATCGCTAGGACAACTGTAATATAACCATTTAATTTAGTAGAATAACTCAATGTCCAGATGTTATGGAAGGAAAAGAAGAAATATTCCATCATAATCATGGAAACGAGACAGCTCAAATCAACAGGTCAATTTAAACAAGTTATCAGTACCCGTAGTCATCATGACCATAAAAGTTAATTTAAACGGAAAAAGGGAATTACTCAATCCCTCATCCATTCTGGAAAAGAGTCTACCCTAAAAGATTTATGTGCTTCTCAGCACCCCGATAGCATGACGGGAATACAAGGGCCCGATTTAGGTATTGTCGACTAACTACGGCGAAGAAAAGGGACAGTATCTGCATTTATATGACTTATTATTATTTTATATTTCCATTATAACACACTATATTAAAAATGCATTTATAGTGCACTTTACATTTCCGGTTGCCTTAACAATATATAGTCGTTATATTGACCACACAGTCTATATACAGTTGTTCGGTTAGATTTAAAGGTATGTTAGATTTAATATATGTTAGATCTGAAGATATATATCGCAGTATATAAAACATCAAATACTTTAATACAGAGTACATATTGATGAGCCAACATTATAATGGAAACTAATATAAAAATAAGTGTTGTAACCCTTTTTTTTATGAACGGTTGAACTACATTCCAATCATATACAAGATAGATACAGTAGTTGAGATATATATCGTTAGATTTAAGGGCATGTTAGATTTAAAGGCATGTTAGATTTAAAGGCATGTATACCCCAGTATATAAAACATCAACTACAAAGTACATATTGTTTAGCCAACATTATAATGTAAATAAAAATAATGATAAATTCATTGTTGGAAAGATTTCTGAAAGTTCTCTAATAACCCTTTCAAAAACACATAAGTCAGTTTATACGCTGTATGTATATAGTCATCAGAATTAATCACTCGGTGGTGTAGCATGAATATGAAATATCAGATGTAGACACAGAGACGCATGAATATGAAATATTAGACAGACAAACAAGAAGGAGGAAGTTAACACGAGGGAATGCAAGACCATATCTGCTCTCGATGCGAAGAATTATGTTAACACTGAGTGGCGGTCATCCTAGTCAAATAATATCAGAAAGTACAAAACTTTCATAGATTCCACATATGAATATAGTGAGCAAAAATATGAAATATGAATAAAGAATAAATGTTTATGAAATTATCGAGATTCAGCTCAGCTGTCTAATTCTCGGAGTCCATTCTAAAGGCGAATTCTTGGTGCTTTCACTTCTCTAGAATAATTATGTCTTGTTGATTTGCTAAAAGGAAGTTTCAGAAGGGATCTCCTACGGGTTTAAAGATATCAGTAGTTTCATTTTTCTTTTCATAATTTTCAGTTCATAAGCAAAACTTGGAAAAACCCAAAAAGAGTTTGGGGATAAATTAAGATGGCAGTGAATGCATATCCTTCCTGATTTCCGGGTTGTAAAGTAAAATGGCAGTGAAGGCAAACGCCCAAGAATTTAAACCGCCCACAGTCATCAAGACGCCCCCGGCAATGTAAAACGCCCACGAAAAAATGTAAAAACACCATGGGTGAATGGTTAAAACGCCCCCTGTGATTTTAAACGCCCACGGAAGTTCAACGCCCACAACAAAATAAAAAAAACGCCCATAAACAAAATGCCCACCGTAACCGAAGACGGAATGCCCAAAAAACGAATGGCTAGTAAGTTACAACGAGATGACAGTAGTTTAGAAATAAATGACAGTAATATGCTAAAATGAAATGCCCACCAATGAAATGCCCACAGTAAAAAGAAAAACTCCTAGCGAGTTTAACCACCACGAATTTGATAACCACACCCCGCAGAGCCTATCACCAACCACCCACGGCGTGCAAGAAGGAAAAATGATTCGCCCAGGGACCAAATACAGTAACCATAAACCCAACCAAATTTTCCAAAAACCATAAACTGAACCATATATAAAAGAAAACGAAATAACCATAAACACAAAACAAATTTACCAGAAACCCTAAAACTGTACCAAATATAAAAAAACGAAATAACCATAAACCCTAAAACTGTACCAAATATAAAAAAACGAAATAACCATAAACCCAAAACAAATTTACCAGAACCCTAAAACGGTACCAAATATAAAAAAACGAAATAACCAAATACAGTTTACAGGAACAGATTCGAATGAAATTTCAGAACTGATTGCCAACGCTGATCTTCAGAAAATACCCCCTTTTTTTTCTTGCAGAGTTTAAAGGACGAGGAAATAACATTTTACAACGATACAATCATAATCGCAGCAGTAAATAACTATGCATTCTACTCTACTAAATACATGAGCATACTGTTGCCTTATTGCTTGCCGCAAATGACTCCTGTGCTCCATGCCGCTCCTGCTCATCGACCGTAGAGACTACACCGGTACCTCCCAGCCAAACACTAGGGGTACTCTGCTTCCCCCTTAGCCCCCCGAGCCGCAAAGGGGCCACACAAGATCCAGAAGATAAGTCTAACTTCTTAGCTCGCCTCCAAGGCTGAGCTACCACTCCAATACAACTGAGAAAATCCCAACTCCTCACAAGCAATCAATCCGGTTTGCAATTTCGGCAGCATAACAATGCCTAATAGCAGATCCCCCCTTTTCCCCCCCATGCCCCTTTCTTTTTATCCAGTTTTGACCTAAATCACATTTATTTTAAGTTTTAAAGAAAAACCCTCTAAAAATTCTCTGTCTTACAAGTGTCACTCATCCCCCAGGTTTCTCCAAAATTAATTTCCCCTTTTTTTTTTCTTTTAAAAAAAAACCCAAAAAGGTAAATGCGCTAAGTATCTTTTCATTTTATTTTTAAATTCATATATTTTTATTTATTTTTATACTCCAGCTCGTTAAATAATTTTATTACTATTGGTTCAATCTGAGTTTATGTATGAGTTTTAAGGAATATAGTTTAGTCCCTTAAGCATTCAATTTATTCATTGATGGTTATGCGTTCTGTCAATCAAAACTATGGCTTTTGGTATTCGTTTATTTATGAATTAGTTTAATTTTTGAAAAACTATTGTGTTCATAAGGGAGTTATGCTTTCAATATGTTAATGAACTCTCATTGCAGGTTGGGTTTAAAGAAGGAGAGGCCTTCAATGAAATTTATTGTCTGAGTTAACTAAAACAATACTTATGTAATAGGATTAGGTCAAGATTCATAGGGGCTATTTCATTTAGAATTAGGGTTAGGCTCTTTTTTTTAGAGTTAGAGTTAGGGCCTTTTTCCTTAAGGTTAAACGAAATTTTTATCTTAGAGAAGTTTTTTTTTTTTGACTTAGATTTAGATTTTGAACTGGACGACGATTTGTTTAGGGGTGTCATTTTAAGAGTTTATTAAGGCATTATTGTCTTAGGGCTATTTAGGTTTGTTTCCTTCATCCACATCAATGCGACGTGCCCTTCAGGATGCACCACGTGCTCCAAGGGTGCCACTCGCCTCGTTCGTTTCCTTTGCGCAATGTGCCCTTCAGGATGCACCACGTGCTCCAAGGGTGCCACTCGCTTCTTGTGTTTCTTTTGTGCGACGTGCTCTTCAGGATGCACCATGTGCTCCAAGGGTGCCACTCGCCAACTGGACTGATTGGTAGACATCTATAACCCCTGGAGTCAACACTCTGCCAGATGAACTTGTGGGAGACTAAGGGCTCTAAGGAATAAGGCCCCCGCCTTATTGCACGCCCCTTAGAATCATCGTGAACGACTGTCGCAGTCTGCCCTCACGACATCGTGGATCCTCTCGAACTAGGTAATCGTTAACCTACAGTTCGAGCCATGGCGGGAGTGCTAGTAGGCGGTGGGAGAGCTGCTTTCTACCCCTCCCTCAACCTCTCTGGAAATCGTGTGTGTGTGGCCCCTTTACTCCATATGTGAGTCTGGTCGGCAAGCTATCGTCAGTCTGCATCATCGACAATCGTGTCAGAACATGTCAACATCAAATCATCAAATCAATGAAATATCACAGTATATAAATCAACCCAAATAGCACACTCCCTGACTCAATCCGGAGTCCAAGAGGTTCCACCAATGCCTCTGCATCCTCAAGGTCCGACACCCTGCACACTCAATGAAAAACTGAGTCAATAACACCTGTCTACATCAAATAGTAAAACATCATGTCGTCTATCATAACGCATCTTAATCAAGTATAAATGTTTTAACATCAGAAAAGTCCAGATCACTTGCGAGCAAGTGTCCTCAAATAATAAGTTTTTTCAGTGCGCCAGAGTGGGATGTTACAACACAACTCAATAGAATGGGGTTGTAGAAAGTATGAACACGATGTTGATTAAAAAACAAGGAGCATGCTCAGTGGTGTTGGGTTAGGACAAAAATTCTGGGAAAAGGCAGTGGGTACTGCATGTTACTTGGTAAATAGATCACCCTCATCAATGTCGATGGAAAAAACTCCGAATGAAGTATGGACTGGTAATAAACCCTCTTTTGAACATCTCACAGTGTTTGGTTGTGATGCTTATGTATATGTTCTAAAGGAAAATACGAGTAAGATGGATAATAAAGCCAAAAAGTGTATCTTTATTGGTTATAAAGATGGTATGAAAGGTTATAATATTTGGAACCTAGAAACTAAGAAGATTGTTTATATTTAGGATGTTGTTTTTAGAGAGGTTAAAGATGATCCAAAACATAAATTCCTACCAAGGCAAGAAGAACCTAAGAAAATAGAGTTTGAGCTGGATGATGCAAAATATAAATCAACAAGAACCCCGTACTCTAGTATTGAGGAGATCAATGAGGGAAAGAATGAAACCATAAAGGTATAGTCCACTTGATTTTTGTGCCAATTTTTCTTTATCTACTACTAATGATGATCCCACAACTGCTAGGGAAGCAATGAATTCAGAGGATAGTAAACTATGGAAGAAGGCCATGGTTGAAGATATGGATTCCTTGGATAAGAATGAGGCATGTGATCTAGTTGAGTTCCCAAATGGAAGAAAGACCATTGACAACAAATGAGTTTTTAAGTAAAATTTGAATGCAGAAGGGAAAGTGGAGAAATACAAATCTTGATTAGTAGCAAAAGGTTATTCCTAGGTAGAGAGAATTGACTATGGTGAATTTTTTTTTCCTGTTGCCAAGTTAACTTCTATTAGATTTCTTTTATATGTTGCTAGTGATTTTGATTTTGAAGTAGAACAGATGGATGTGAAGACAACATTCCTACATAGAGATCTGGAAGAAGAAATCTACATGAAGCAGCCAGAAGGGTTTGCAGTGAAGGTAAAGAAAGAGTTAGTCTATAAGATGAATAAGTCACTATATGGTTTGAAGCAATCACCTAGGATGTGGTACCAAAAGTTTGACACATAAATTCTTGGACTAAGATTTGTGAGAAGCAGGTTCGATCACTGTGTATATTCCAAGAAGGTTGGTAATCACTTCATTTATATAGTGTTGTACGTCGATGACATGTTGCTGGTAGGAAATAACATGGATGTTATTAAGGAGGTGAAATTGCAACTATCCTCCAAATTTGACATGAAGGATGTCAATGCTGCTAACTTCATTTTGGGATTGGAGATTAAAAGAGATCATGCAAACATGAAACTCTAGTTGAATAAGAGAAAATATGTTGAGACAATACTATATGGTCTGAAGCAATCACCTAGGATGTGGTACCAAAAGTTTGACACATACATTCTTGGACTGGGATTTGTGAGAAGCAAGGATGATAACTGTGTATATTCCAAGAAGGTTGGTAATCACTTTGTTTATGTAGTGTTGTATGTCAATGACATGTTGTTGGTATGAAATAACATGGATGTTATCAAGGAGGTGAACTCACAACTATCCTCCAAATTTGACATGAAGGATCTCGGTGCTACTAACTTTATTCTGGGATTGCAGATTAAAAGAGATCATGCAAACAATAAACTCTAGTTGAATCAAAGAAAATATGTTGAGACGATACTGCAGAGGTTTAATATGTAGGAAAGTAAGCCGATCAAGGTTTCTATTCATGTAGGTGTAAATTTATCTGCAAATCAGTGTCCCAAGACACAAGAAGAGGAAGAGGACATGTCCCATGTTCCATATGCTAGTGCAGTTGGCAGTTTGATGTATGCAATGGTATGTACTAGACTGGACATTTCACATGCAGTGGGAGTTTTGATAAAATATATGTCAAAACTAAAAAGAGCATTGGACAACAATAAAGAGGGTTTTTAGGTATTTGTGTGGCACTTCTATCTATGGATTGTGCTACCAAGGAATACCAGGATTGGACATAGTGTTGTACATACATGGGTTTGTTGATGCAGACTAGGCTGGAGATCTGGGTCATAGAATATTTACAAGTGGGTATGTGTTTAACCTATTTGGAGGAGAAATCAATTGGATGAACAAAAGACAAGCTGTAATGGCACTCTCAAATATAGAATATGACTACATGGCAACCACTCATGCATGCAAGGAAGAAATTTGGTTACAAATATTGTGTTCAGGTATTGGGTTGGTACAATAAGCAATAAGGTTAGATTGTGACACTCAGAGTGTAATCTTCATGGAAAAGAACCCAACTTATCATTAAAAGAAAAAACATATTGATGTTCATTATCACTTTGTGAGAGACATGGTTGAAGACAAGAAGGTGTTACTGGAGAAGGTTGACACTTTGAATAATGTTACAGATTCATTGACAAAGTCGGTGAGCTCTGAGAAGTTCTCCTGGTCTAGAGAAACAATGGGCATTGCTTCCCTAGATTGTTGGCTATGTAGTCCTGTGAACCCCTTTATGCAAAGAAAACAACAAGTGGGAGAATGTTAGGTAGGTGTTATATTATTTGCATGTGTGTGTGTGTGGGTGGGGGGGCGGTGCATCATTTTTGAAGACTTCATTTGATGATCCCTCCCCCCTTCATTATTTGTGTCATGTGCACTAGGTGATCTCCTAGGGGGGTCTCCGGTGGGCATGATTCCCCCCCTTGTTACACGGAGTGTTTGGCTTTGGGGCGGTGCCCCAAATTGTTTTTGGGTGGTTTTTGCGATTTTAATATTTTTTGCTATTTTTAGTGGTTTTCTAAATTAATCCTGGATTAATGGGTTAGGGTTTTAGTAGCTATTGAATACCTAAAATATTTTGTATATATTGTATTGTGAATGGTGAAATTAATAAAATGAAGATTTGAGAGGTGCGACACCAAGGAAGGATGGTTTTCTACCGGTTAAGGGTTTCTAGCGTAAATCTCTATGTAATATGTGTATGAGCCATTGCTTACTTTCTATTTTTCTTAAGAAATTGTATGCATTGATTTACTTCACAGGTTTAAAACTTACAATAATTCCCTTGGTATGTTCTCCGTCTCTCCCTTGTTTCTTTGGAAATCATTACAAGATGCTACAAAATCTTGGATACCTATTTTCATGCCATTCTAGAATAATGGATGCTTAGTTATTTCATAGTTTTTATGAAATACAGAGTGACCTATTATTCGTGATGAATATATATCTTCTAAGACTCGTTCTTTTAGGGTTGAATATTTTTCTAGACCAATGCACCCTTTATAACACAATGTATCTTGTTTCCATGTAAAAAGTTGTAGGATGATATACCTTACAAAACTGTTTGCTAGCCATTCCTTAAGCCATCCTAGAATTGGTAATGATAAGGCAAGGAGTGACCCATTCTCTTCAAATTGTTTGGATAAAGCATCAACCACTGCATTCCATTTACCCTTCTTATATATGATCTCATAGTCATACCACAACATCTTGGTGACCCATTTATGTTGCTATGATGAAGACACATGTTGTTCAAGGAAATACTTCAAACTATGATGGTCACTCTTGATTTGAAAACACCTCCCTATGAGTTACGTACGCCAAGTCTCCACTGGATGAAGGATAACCATCATTTCCTTTTCATATGTGGATTTTCCCAAATCGTGGTCACACAATCACTTACTATTGAATGCCAAGGGGCATCCTTCTTACATCAATATTGCTCTGAGACCTTTGCTTGAGGCATCACATTCCAAGATAAAATTCTTACTAAAGTCAGGCGCTTCTAATATTGGAGTAGAGCACATGACATCCTTTAAGGTGGCAAAGGCCTGTGATCCTACCTCACTCCAAACAAATGAATTTTTTTTAAGGAGTGAAGTTAGGGGAGCTATAATTTTTCCATAATTTTTAACAAATTTCCTGTAGTAGCTATAATTTTTCCACAATTTCATTAGTTCCCATCGCATGGAAAAACTGCTCAAAAAAGGTCATTTTGGGGTCATTGCCCAACTCCATGCCATACAAGCAACAAAGACACCCCTGGTGCCGCAAGACCTCCAAGCCCTCCTTTCTAAACATCAAATGGTATTTTCCACTCCCCAAGGAATCCCTCCATCCCGTAGTGTTCATGATCATTCCATTCCCCTTGTACCTGGAAGCCTTCCTCCCAATATCCGTCCGTATCGCCACCCCTTTTCACAAAAAAATGAAATTGAGAAAATGGTCCAGGAACTCCTTAATGCAGGCGTTATCCGCCCTAGTACGAGCCCTTACTCTTCTCCCGTAGTCATGGTCCTGAAGAAAGAAGGTTCTTGGAGAATGTGTCCTGACTTCCGTGCCCTCAACAAACTGACCATTAAAGACAAATTTCCCATTCCTAACATTGATGACCTCCTGGATGAATTGAGTGGTGCCCAATTCTTTACTAAACTTGATCTTCGCTCGGGCTATCACCAGATACATATGAAAGAGACAGACATTCCCAAGATGGCCTTTCAAACTCATGAGGGCCACTATGAATTTTTGGTCATGCCCTTTGGCTTGTGTAATGCCCCCTACACCTTCCAAAGCCTCATGAATCATGTCTTCCGTCCATTTCTCCATCATTTTGTCTTAGTTTTCTTTGATGATATCCTCATCTATAGCAAAACCTAGACAGACCGTCTTACTCATGTGGATTGGGTTCTCCATCTACTCTCTTAGCACCAACTTTTCCTGAAACAGTCTAAATGTGCTTTTGGTGCCTTATAAGTAGAATACTTGGGTCATCTGGTTGGCAAGGATGGCGTCAGGGTGGATCTGAAAAAGATTGAAGCTATGCAAGACTAGACACACCCAAAGACTCTCAAAATCTTGCGTGTATTTTTGGGATTAACAGGGTATTATCGCAAGTTTGTTAAGAATTATGGCAAGATTGTAGCACCTCTCACTTCTCTCCTCAAAAAGAACTCTTTCACTTGGACTCCAGCCGCTGCTCAAGCTTTTCAAACCTTGAAGATGGCCATGTGCACCACTCCGGTTCTGGCCCTTCCTGATTTCACAAAGACCTTTGTGTTGGAATGTGATGCCTCAGGGAAAGGAATCGGTGTTGTCCTTGTGAAAGAGGGCCGACCTTTGGCCTTCACCAACAAGCAAATATCTGAAAGGAATCTGGGAAAACCCATCTATGAAAAGGAAATGTTTGCTATTTTGCATGCCGTTGATCTGTGGCGCCCTTATCTCTTGGGGCAATGTTTCGAAATTAAGACAGACCATCAAAGCCTCAAGTACTTTCTGGAACAACGCATTTCCTCCCCAGAGCAACAAAAATGGGTGACTAAGCTCTTTGGATATGATTATGAGATCATTTACAAGAAATGAAAAGACAATGTGGTGGCGGATGCACTGTCCCAAAAATATGAAGAAGAAGGATTCTTTTTTTCTCTTTCCTTCATTGTACTAGATTGGCTCCAAGCTGTTCGCCAGGAATGGCTACAAGATCCCAAAAGTTTGCATCTAATCCAGAAATTACAGAACAATGCTCCAGCTCCCCCAGGGCACTCTTGGCTCCAGGATGAGCTTCGATACAAAGGCCGTTTGTATTTAAGTAAACAATCAAAGCTTAAATCCACGGTACTTTCTGAGCTTCATGCTACACCCACAGTGGGGCATTCCGGGTTCACCAAAACCTATGACAGGGTCAAACGTTCTTTTTTCTGGGATGGTATTAAACAGGACATCCGTAATTTTGTCGCTGAATGTGATGTGTGTCAACACAACAAGGGAGAAACAATCAAATCTCCGGGCACACTACAACTGCTTCTGATTCCACCTGCTATTTGGAAGGATATCTCTATGGACTTTATTACCAGCTTACCCAAATCAGAAAGTAAATCAGTCATAATGGTGGTTGTGGATCGCCTTTCCAAGTATGCTCATTTATGCACTCTTCAACACCCATTTACTGCATCCACGGTGGCTCAAATTTTCATGGACTAGGTCTTCAAGCTTCATGGCATGCCACACTTTATTGTTTATGATCGTGACCCAACTTTCACAAGTAATTTTTGGCAAGAACTGTTCAAGCTACAGGGCACCCAATTGCATCTCAACATAGCTTATCATCTCCAGACTGATGGTCAAATGGAAGTTGTCAACAAGTGATTGGAAACATATCTGAGGTGTTTTTCCTCTGAAAAGAAAAATAAGTGGGCTCAATGGTTACCCCTAGCTGAATGGTGGTACAACACTTCCTACCATACAACTACACACATGACTCCTTTGGAAGTGGTATATGGACATAAGCCACCTTCAGTTCTCTCATACTTACCGGGTACCTCGAAGGTCCAGGCGGTTGACCAAACACTTACAGTTCGAGAGGATATTCTTCGTACCCTCAAAGAGAACTTGGTCATGGCACATAATTGCATGAAGCAACAAGCATATCAAGGTCGCTCTAAACGTCAATTTGTAGAAGGGGATCAGGTGTTTCTGCGACTGCAACCATACAAGCAAACTTCCCTCAAGGCCGAGCATTGTCAGAAGCTAGCGCCCAAATTTTATGGTCCTTATACAATTCTCAAGCATGTGGGACAAGTTGCCTATCAGTTAGCTCTGCCCAGTCATTTGAAGCTACATCCTGTTTTTCATGTTTCATGCTTAAAGAAGGTGATTGGAACTAGGTGCCAAATTCAAACCAACCTTCCCGAGTTAGTTGAAGAAGGATCCATTTGGCTACAACCAGAAGTAGTTTTGGACCAGCGTGAGCATCGCCTGCGTCAACGAACCATCAAGGAAGTGTTAGTCCAGTGGAAATATATAACTCCAGCAAATGCCACTTGGGAACCGACTACCATTTTGCAGCAGTTTCCACATCTCAAACCTTGAGGACAAGGCTATTTTTAAGGGGGCGGACATGTTAGGGTCCTAACCCGCACATAGGTAGATCAATATATTCGGATGTAATAAAGGTCAATATTAATAAGGCCTTTCAATAAAATTTAATAAGGCGGATGTAAGAAGACCTAATATAAGCTTCCACTTCTAGAAGGATCTTCCTCTAGATGCTTCTCTTGATAGACATATCTAGTATAAATAAGGGTTGAGGGTATGAAAACCCTAGCTCAGAAATTATTGTAATAGAGCGCTGCTCGATTGGAGGTTGCCCCCTTGAAGAGGCCCGTGAACATTTCTTTCTGAATCAAAGTGCTATCTCTGTTGTTGTTCTTATATCATTTCCGTGTTATTGTGGAGATTACGCTGGTTATATTACTATTAATCTGCCATTTCTAGCATTTTATTTTTGTTATGCATACTTTTTATATCTGGTATATTACACACATCTACCCCCACATTTCATCATACCTCCATTAGCGATCATGATTTTAAAGTTGTGTATCATATGTACAAACAATGAGTTTCTTCTTTGACTCACTTGTGAATTAAATTGTGAGTATTTCCACTGTCAACTAGGACTATGCCTTCCAGTGCTTGATGTAGCCCCTGGGTTTCAAGGTTTGTGGAATCAAAATGTCCGATAATGCATGTATGGAGATTAGGGTTTCTTGATGATGAAATGAAGGTTCTACATTTGTTTGAGTCTGAGTTATGGTGTATTCAACCTATAAATACGACGTCTCTTCTATAGTTATTTCTTCGATTGTGGCTTGAGTGGTCATATTAGTTTGGAACAATTTTTGTTCTTTACACCAATGACTTGGAGCATATTTTTCATCACAATTATAATAGAGTCCACATTTTTAGCAGTTTTCCATTTTCGCTGGAGACAACTTTCGTACTTTCAAGGGATGAATAAGAGTTGAGATTGGGGAATTACCCTGGGGAGGATGAGTGTGGGGAAAGAATGCTATTTTTTTTATTTGTGCATTCTAACTTGTGCTCGAATATCCTACTTGAGGCCACCAATGAAACATTATTTATAGAAATAATATGTTAATTTCTCTGTATAGATCAATAATTTCTCAAAGGTTTCCATAAATTCAGTGACTGAGCTTGTTTGGCGTAACTTGGTGAGCCACCCCAAATAGAGAGTATCTCTCTCGAAACATGCATGTATAGTTTTAACAAATTGAGTCCATGCGATGCAACCCACATATGATTTTTTGTGCCATTCCTAACATTGCCATCATTTCAGATATAGATATAACATCCCCACCCTGAGTTTCATCATGTCATCAATCATTCCCTAAAGGGCGAAGTAATGTTCCATATGGGTGACTCATCCTAACGGATTATAACCATTAAACTTGTTGAGGTCCACCTTAGGAGAACACATCCATATGTTATTATCCATTGATCTACTGTTGTGAAAACCCAAGGAGGGATGTGGGTGGCTAAATAGTCCCGATTTAGAAGTTTCTTCCTAGTGTGACTCAATGTGTCATTTGGTCTAGTGGTTTCTTTTGGTATGGCCCGAGCTAGCATACTCGAAAAATTCCCAGTTAACATCTTTTTGAAGTTGTCAAACTTCTCATTTAACTTCTCTTCCAACTTTTCATCCAAACCATTTATGTCCTCAATTTCCTTAAGCTGATCTTCCACTAAGTCCAACTTGCTTGTAGTAGATTTGGTGTTCACGTTGTGTGGGGAAGTATGAAGTGGTTTATATATCACCTTCATGGGAAAGCTCACTGAAAATTTTTACTAGGTCTTGGGGACAAGGGAGCATCAAGTGATATAGCTCTCTCATATATGTGCGGGGTCCAATAGGGCACTGACTAAGGAGGCTCAACCGTTTCCTTAGCCACACTACCCAACTACCCAGGTACTAGAGAGTGATCTCCCTGAGCGTTGTTCTTAGTTTATTATAGAAAAAATATGACCGATTGGTTTATTTAAAGTTAGTTTCAAGTATACGTAGAGAACTTCCTATATACCCGAGGGTAAGTGGAAGTGATATTTCTGATGCAGTACTACTCAAAGGAGTACCAACATGGGTTACAAGGGTTTTCGACAATGTGATTCCTGCATGTAATCTTCCCTAGCTGCGGTTTCACCCACTGAACGACAGATCAACGTGTTATTTAAAGATGCCRTAACATGTCTCTAAAACAAATTCAAAAATTTAGGAGCTCATTGACCCAAGAAAAATCTCTTAAAATGACTACAAAAAAAACTTAGTGGTTTAAGGCATATCTAGTAAAGTGAGGAGGTTCAAAAAAGGGGGGGACGAAGAACATTATAGATATAAATAGTGTTTTTGAGAGGTATTACTTTTCATTAAAGTACAATGATTAAAAATATTAAAGTACAAGGATTAAAAAGATAAAAAGAGTTACTCAAAAAATTTATTGAAAGATATTTAATAAAGAAGTTTTTTCGAAAATTGTGAAGAAACACTTTTCATAAAGTACAAAGTTACAAGGAATTCAAATGGTTATAAAGTAAGTGTTTTTTCAAAGAAGTGCATCATTTATTTTCGAAAAAGTGGGACCATCACACCTGGTCATTTAATCATCGAAGGGAAGATTCCCTAAAACTTCAAAAAACTCTACTTCAGTGCTACTTAGAGTTAAAGGGAGACTTGGAGGGAAATATAATACTAAATTCGCTAACCAGTTAGCGATTCTCGAGTCAAATATATTTGAAAAACTAGACTTTTGGAATGAGAAACAATGACATAACCGATTTACAACTGAATATTGGGGATTGTACCATTGTATCACAATTCACTATCAGATCTTTATGGAGCGATGAGGGTGACATACTTCTAGGTTCACCCTGGATGGAAACGCTAAGGTCTTTTATCTTAAGCACGAAGAATATGTTTTTAACATTATCCTATAAGAAGAAAAATATAACATTATAAACATTACACTAGAACCAAATTCAATAATACCTAAAGACTTTAAAGATATCTTAAAATTAATACTTCAAGAAAATAAAAAATCAATGCAAAATATGCAAAAAAAAATTGATAAATTATCACAGATAAAAACAAAGAAATTTCTCGTCGCAAGAATCATAGTTAAAACTTGATTGCACAGATTAAGAAGTTAAAAGGTGAGAAGAAGTCACAACAATAAACATTAAAACTATTGGTATATTCAGGGATACTGGGAGGTGGGGAGGTGAATCAATATAAACAATTTATCACTTTTTCTACTTATAATAACATTCTAGATATTGTTGCATTAAATATATCTTATATTGAAACAACCAACCACAGATACACAATGCACAAGGATTTTATGTGGAAACCTAAATGAGAGAAAAACACATAACATTTTTTAATATATTAGAAGATTGCATCCACCAGAAGCATCAACTTCGAAGATTCTTTAGCACCAACTGGAAGGAGACACCAACCCCTTGAATTTTATAGCACCAAATAGAAGGAGGCACCAACCCCCTTGTGAGTAGCAACTCACACTTCTCAGGAACCAACCCCCTTGTGAGCACCAAATCACACTTCTCAGGCACCAATCTGAAAACAAAAGACACTGATCTTACCGAGTACCACCCTACCACCCTTGTTTCAAAAATTATTCTCAAAAACAAGATTTASAATAGATTACTAGAATACAACTTTGAACAGATCATGCTTTGATGGATTTTGTAAGGTAAACCCTTGCCTTGATAGTTGTAAGAAGTAGACTCTATCATCCTTGATCAATAATTTTCATGTGTTGCCTTACATCAAAASTGTCTTTCAACCTAGTCACAACACCTCTCTCATTTTAGTTGAGATAGTGTATCCAATCTACCCTCTGAGATTTTTACTTAAAGTAGGTCTAAACTCCACTTAAATATCTTCAAAACTTGTGTTGGAAACTGATCTTAATTTTTCATGAGACTTGCACTGTAAACAGATTTAAGACTTGCAAAAAAATTGTCCCAAACACTCCACAAATTTGTCTTAAGTCTGGTCTTATATTTGCCTCAGAATCGGCCTTGACTTGCCTCAAAAATTTCCTTAGATTTGGTCTTATATTTGCCTCAGAATAGGCCTCAAAAAAGATCTAGAACAAACTTCAAGAATTCATAAAAACTCACCTTGTACACATGAAAACTACCTTAGAACAAACCTTAAACACTGCCCAAAGACTCCTGAAATTCGCCTAGAATATACCTTCAAAAATCACCTCAAAGATACCCCTAGCCTGTGCTAGAACAACCTTAATGAGCGCTTGAGTTGATTTCTCAAATGAGCTCTTAGGTGCCTTACTTATACTAGATTTGGTGCCCTTCTTTTAGGGCCGACTTGATCCCCAAAAAAATTCAATTCGATTTTTAATGATTATTCCAAATGGGGCTGACTTTAGGCAATGAGGAAAATTCACATGATCATATTTAAGAGGGAATATCTCCTCAACCGTGAGGAACCATGTGGCGTGCCACCTATCGTTGAAAACGACTTGAAGACAAATATGAATCCATGGAGGTTTTGCATGCATTTGTATTAATGCCCTTCATACCCTTTTTCTTCAATCAACTGCAGGGCTTCTTGACCACACCTCCGAGGATTTTTAACCATATTTTCAGGACTTCTTGACCATACAATGGAAATTTTTTTCTTGGCAACAATGGATTCTTGTAGGCTTCTTCAAAGTGTCTTCCCGTGAGTGCTATGCTTAAAGCTACACCACAAGGGGACCAATTTGGAGGCTAAGTAAACCCATCATCATCACTTCTAGGGGCTTCTTCTAGGGTTGACATCAATGACAACCAATTTTCAACAATCTCCTCCTTTGGCATTGATGGAAACACTCATACTCCCTTTGTGATCATTGCATCCCCTGTCTTCATGCTTCTGATGTTTCTCTCCCCCTTTGAAATCAATTGCAAAGGGTAACCCCACATGACAATATATCTCCCCCTAACAATGTCTCTCCCCATTTCTTCCTTGTTGTTGACGCCAAAAGACTAGAGAGTCTCAAGCATCAACATTTTCAACCTCCCGCGAGGCTAGGAAATAAGAAGTAGGAATATCACCCTAGGCTTAAATCCCCAGACAAAAATGTGTATTGAACTCTTGGCTAACTTTCCACTAACCTATAGTCCAAGCATAGATCTACTTATAATTTAACTTTTGACATTTTTTTAATTTTTATGTGATTTTATGGTTTCGCGTTATTTGTAATTCAATTATTTCTATGTGAAGTTTTATAGAGTTGAAGTAATAAAAAAAGAAAATTAATAAGGCAAACAAATGATAAAAGTAGAAGCAATTATTTCAACAGTTGAGGTTGTTAACAGTTGAAGCGAACCGCTTGGAATCTTCTTCACAAATAAATAAAATTTTATTTTGGCACACTAGTTATTCCACATGTCGATTATATGCATTCCGACTATTATGCTCTTTTATGGTGAACGGTTGGCCGATGTATTATTTTCTGTCAGCATTAAATGATTCCGTGCTGTCAATAGTTTCCGCGGTCGAATGTTAATGTAAAAGTCACCTTTGGTCAACAAACTCAATAGGGGAGAAATTAGTAAAGAATACAGACGTTATACTGCTTGCAAACATTAGTAAAGAATACAGACGTTACGCGACTCCTCCTTCGACCACTGGAAAATATATTTCTTTCAACACTAACACTTGAATTGACAGAAGTCGATAAGACATCTTCACATATAAGGACATCGAATTTTTCGCCAAAAGCTTGACCCTCATTAACATAGCTTAAGAGACCATCTTCAAATTCTTGTACGCGTGTACGCGTGACTAAGTCATGAAATAAGAACCATATAAGCCATACTATGTTCTGGCGCTTACACATAGTCATCATGAATGTCATCATTTCCTTTTTCAATGAGGAAATAACTATGGAATTGGCTTACATGAGACTTATTATACCTGCCGATAAGCATGGTATATAGCTTTGAGTTAGGCTTGACTTTCTATTTGTTCATGGTTGACCATAAAATATACACCCCTTTATCTAAAGTTTTAAAAAATAATTATTTATTTTAAATTTTAAATCTCATTTATGTGATATCTTTTTGGCCAAAAACTTTGAAGTCTTATTGCTGCCTTCACTTCCCCCAATATTATTGTAATAAATATTTCTTGTTTTTTTATATATATTGTCAAAAGTTGGGGCCCATCTTGTTATTTCTTTTTTGACATGGATATGCATTTTTTATTTTTTTGGTTGTTCTCATTTAATGGGTACCTTTTTCCTAGGCACATTTAAATAAAATAAAATAATATTTTGTAGGTAGGATTCAAATAGATGACAATTTTATTTTTTCTTTCACAATTATTTGAGAGTTAAAGTTAAAATAAAATAATATAATCTTTTGTACAATTCAATGTTGATGGCATTTGTATATTTTTTTTCACAATTTTTTAAGGGTTAAACTTAAATATAAGTTTTATTTTTATATTACAAATTTTAAGTGTTAACCTTAAATATAAGTTTGAGCGTTTCACAATGTATAATCTAAATGTTTTATGAAATTGGTTTTTTTTTAAGATCATTCAAAATAATGTGAAGGAATATTGGTTATTATACCTGCCGCTTAGGGTGGTATATAGTATCGGATATGCTATTGATCGTCTATTAGCTGAGGTTTGACCAAAATAATTTTGAGCATTTTTAAAGGTATAACATTACAATTTGATTTTTTAAATTATTTTAAAACATTTTTCTCAATTGTGATTCGTTGTTCAAATGCATCTCTTATTGCAACGGCTGTGGAAGGATCTTCAACGTCCTTTAATGAGATGATGCTTGCCTGCCATATTCAACAAATGAATTTGTTATTCATCTCAACGCATGAGGTGGATTCAATACAACAATTGTTTTATTTTATTATACCTGCATAACGGCAGGTATAAGCTGCCATGCAACCTTGTTTTAATATGTAATGGTAAAGGATGATTTTGTATAAAGTAGAATTATATATGCTTTATTTAGAAAAGGTCAAAGTCAAAAGGTAAAGGGTCATGCAAATAGAGAGAAGTAATATAGTATGGCTTTATGATATAACCTTATAAAATTTTCTTACTTTCCCTTTATTAAAGGTCATGAAGGTAAGGTAAGGTGAGTCATGGAACATAAAGGAGTTATATGATGATAACGCATCTCATATAATGATTCTACAATATGGGGTGGATTGGAAAGAGAGAAGTATGAGAAATATATTTGGACCTGGCTTATGAATATATAAATGACGAGTTTAAGATTGCAGAGAACCCTGAAATAAGTCATATGAATGATAGATCCGGAGTCATAATAACTTTGTCACATGGGTTGTGCCAATTTTAACGAGAGTGGGAAAAAATATGCGCAAACAATTTCATTCAAGGAGAAGCCTGGTAACGCTTTTCCGGCTAAGTCATGTTGACAAAAATCATTGTCAACACTTGCTAGATGGCGTGTAGATCAATGTGGAGAAGAAAATACTCCTTGTTTTTGTTGGAGATACTTGAAGGTCTTCCTTGGGAGAGGCTTGGTGAATATGTCTACTATTTGTTCGTTTGTCCCAATGTACTCCAACTTGATATTATTTTCTGTGACTTGTTCTCACAAAAAGTGGAACTTAATAGGAATATGTTTAGTCTTTGAATGCATCACTAGATTCTTGAAGATGTTTATAGCATTGGTGTTGTCACAGAGTATTGGAATATGCTCATCATATTTCACTTGTATGTCTTGCAGGGTTTTCTTCATTCAGAGGACTTGAGTGCAACATATGACTGCTGCAATATATTCTGCTTCTGTTGTGGATAAGGATACTAAAGATTGCTTCTTACTCAACCATGACACCAAAAAATCACCCAAGTAGAAAGCTGCTCCACTTGTATTTCTTTTGACATCAATGCTTCCTTCCCAATCTGCATCTATGTAGGCGACCATAGTCAAATCATTTCCTTTTAGATACCATAGTCCAAACTCGGTTGTTCCTTTGAGATATATGAAGATCCTCTTTATTGCTAGGACATGGGTTTCCTTTGGTGTTGCTTGAAATTTTGCAACTTGTCCTACTACTTGCATTACATTTGGTCCTGAAGCTATCACATAGAGTAGACTAACAATCATCTATCTATAGAATCTTTGATCCACTTCTTTAGATTCATCATCTTTTCTCAACTTGCAATCCGTCACCATAGGAGTATTGACAAGTTTGCAGTCTTCCATTTTGAACTTCTTCAGCATTTCCTTGATGTATTTGGTTTGGGAAATGAAAATGCCTTCTTCTAGCTGAGATATTTGGAGTCCTAAGAAGAAGGTCATCTCCCCAAGTAGGGACATTTCAAATTCATTTTGCATGTCCTTGGAAAAATTTTGACTCAATCTATCATCATCACTTCCAAAGATAATGTCATCAACATATACTTCAATAATAATTATATTGTCTTGTTCCACTTTTATGTAGAGATTACTATCTGCACTTCCCTTTTTTAATCCTTGTTGCTGTAAGTGCCTGTCCAATGTTGAATATCAATCTCTAGGGGATTTTTTAAGTCCATATAGAGCTTTCTTCAATCTGCAAACATAGTCTTCCTTTTTTGATAGTAGGAACCCTTCTCGCTGTTCTATGTAGACTTCTTCTTCTAATTCTCCATTTAGAAATGTTGATTTTACGTCCATTTGATACACTTTGATTCTTTTGGAACATGTATAGGCCATGATCATTCTGATTTCTTACATTCTGGCCGAAGGAGAAAAAATTTCTTCAAAATCTATTCCTTCAACTTGAGAATATCCTTTGCATACTAACCTTGCTTTGTTTCTGGTCATCTGTCTATCTTCATTTAGTTTATTTCTAAACACCCATTTTGTACCAATCACATTTTTTTCCTTAGGTCATGGAACTAGTTCCCATGTCTCATTTTTCTCTATTTGATTTAGTTCTTCTTCCATGGCCTTGATCCAATGTTCATCATTTCCGGCTTCCTCAAAGTTACTTGGTTCAACCATGGACAATAATGATAAATGTCCTTGTTCCAATGTATGTGCTTGTTTGCTTCTTCTGGTTTCTACTCCGAAACTTTTATTTTCAATGATTTGTTATGGTGGATGATTCTTATGGTATGAGCATTTAGGTGTCTTAGAAGGCGTCTGAAGATATTGCTGGTTGTCTTCCCTTTCTTCTTGCTCTGCTTCTGCTTGCATATCTTCTAGTTGTTCTTCTTCTACTTCTTCTTCTTGCTTAAGTGCTTCTTCTTGCTCTTTTGAATTTCTTCTTTCCTTTCTGGTCTTTAGTACATTTGTTTCATCTACTTTTACATTGATGCTTTCCACTATCTTGTTGAGTCTTAGTTTATAACACTTGTGTGCCTTGATTTTGCACGAGTATCCAAAAAGTATGCCTTCATCTACCTTGGAGTCAAATTTTCCAACCTTATTATCTTTCCTTTTTATGTAACACTTGCTTCCGAAAACTCTAAAGTGATTGACATTAGCCGAACTTCCCTTCCATAGTTCATATGGGGTCTTATCATGGTTACTTCTGAGAGATCCTGTTACTTCTGAACATATGAACGGATGTATGTATTGCTTGTATGCAAAATATATCACTTAGCTTGGAATATTTCAATGTGGTTCTATCCATTTCTTGTACAATCCCATTTTTTCTTTCGACAACTCCATTTTGCTGAGGTGTTCTAGTTGATGATAATTGTCTTCTTATTCCATGCTATTCACATGAATCCTTGAATTATTTTGATGTGAAACCACCTCCATTGTTTGATCTTAGGCACTTGATTTTCAAATAAGTCTCGTTTTCAACAAGCTCCATGAATATTCTGAAACATTCGAATGATTCTGACTTTTTCTTGAGGAAACAAACCCATGTCATTCTTTTGTAATCATCAATGCGCAACATGTGTTGAACATGGTGTTGGCATTGATGTCAAAAGAGGTCAATATGTTTAATGTTGGACATCATGTTATGGTGTTGGCATTGATGTCAAAGAAGGTCATTATGGTCAATGTTGGACATGATGTTATGGAGTTGGCATTGTTGTATATGGTTATCATCAATGACTAAACAAGATATTGTCATTGAGAAATAATATTGGATATGGTGTTCCATCTGGTGTGTCATTGAATGTCAAAAGAAGTCAATATGGAATTGATGTCAAAATGACTAAATCCAATATGGATCCATACAAGTCTACATTGAAATTCTTTCTAGTTTTATGCCTATGTTCTTAACATCTACTGAAACAATGAATACAATTTTGGCACAAATTGTTTCCTTAGATTATTGTGTTAGTGCTAATGTAACAACAACCACATGGTTTAATATTTCGATCTATGACATGATTAACATTTTCCCTCCAGGCCATATTTCAAACTGTTTTAGTGTCTACTCCATTAAATTCAGTGTCTTCATTGAAAATCCAATCGTCAACACAGGAACATAAAAATTACAGAAAACACATATGAGAGCTTGATTAATGTTCATGTATTCATATCAATGTCTCAACAAAAGGTTATGTTGAAATATATTACTCGGGCCAAGATCTTCCTAAGAAAGCTATGGTTTTAAGGGGAATATGGGACTATCCACAACCTCACTGTGATAATTGAGACCATAAAATGCATTCTCCCCGAACTACAAGCTAGCTAAAATAAGCAAATGGACGATGACAAAAGACTAATATTAGAGTCTGTAGTGGTGATAAACAATGAATGACAATGATGGATCGATGATCATCGGACCAGAAATGAGAGCATGATTAGATGGTTCTAATACAATTCACAATTCAAAATGCACGAATGTTAATCACAAAAGGCGGACACGAAAATTCTATTATGAAAAAAATAATAAATCACATGTTAACACTATGGTTCATCACATTTTGGCTTGGGATTAATTCAAGTGCATCTCTCAAATGCGAAAATCATGTGGATTGTCCACTCAATTGCCAATTAAAACATAACCGATGATCTGTCTAAACTCTTAGATTATCACTGTGTGAGTTCGCTCTTGGTCACAGGTCAGAGTCATATGGTAAAATATGAGGTTGCGATGGATTAAGGAGCTAACCAAGATAACCCCTGGTTAAAGGGCGTGGTCACTTGGTGAATAAAAGAGGTGCTTTCAGGATAGGTTATAGAATAGGCTTTGCACTCATTTGTTTAGTTATTGGTCACAACTATTGGTTCTATTGAAAAAAGAGGGCCACGAGATTAGCACACATTCACCATGACAACATAAGAAATTCACCAGAGAAAAGCTCGAATCAGATCCTTGAAAGAACTAAAGACATAATGGAAGTGTGAGACAAAATAATTAGAGTCAATCCTTGTGATCGACTCACAAGAACCAAATAATATATATATATATATATATATATATATATATATATATATATATATACATCTGTCAAAGATCAGGGTTTGTTCAAAGAGTTGTTACAACAACAATAAACAGATTTTAGCACCCATATATTTTATTATTGTTACAACACATGAAGGATAAATGTTGAACAACTTACAAGGGATTTGAAGTATTTTGAATTAAAAGACAAAAAAATTTAATGACAAAATGATAGCATTATTATTAAATGAAGAGGTGCATTGTTTCATACAAAGAGACACAATGTTTCAATTTCAGACATGCTAAAAGTCTATATAAACATAAAAGCATGATGAAAGGAAAGTGTGTTTGTGAGCTAATTTAGAATATAAAAAACATAAGCAGAGTCTAAGGAAGTATATGAAACCTGAAACATACACATGAAGTGTGGGTGGAAGGGAGGAGCAAGGGAGGAGCAAGGGAGGATTGGAGTCCTCTACAGGTTGAAACATGAAACAAAGAGTTGCAACTTCCCCAAGTTGGTGCTTGAAAACAAGAGGATTGTAGTCCTCTACATGTTGGAGCCTAATCTACAGGGAGTTGGTGCTTGGAAAACATGGGATTGGTGTCTCCTTGAGTTGGTGCTCAAAATAAGAAAGATTGTTGTTTCTTACAAACTATAACTTGTAAATGAAATATAATATTTTATGATTTTTACATTTAAAATCTAGAGTTCTGTAAATTCTTGTTTATAAATTGTTATGGTTCATAAATTAATAAAAAAATTAATTTAATTTGAGAAAAAGAAACAATATTGATTCACCCCCCCCCTCAGTGTTGAACAACATTTCAACAACATGAAGTATTGTTCACCATTCATCCCTTTCATTCTCATTGGTCCACATAGATCAATGTGTACAATCTCCAATGGTTTTTCTATGGAGTGTTCCTTTGTCTTGAATTCAACTCTTGTTTGTTTTCCATGCTGACAGTGCTTGAACATAGTGTTTGTTGGTTTTGTAATCTCAGATATTTCCCTTACAACTTACTTCTTGTTGATTTTGACAATATTGTCAAAGTGTATATGGACCATTCTCTTATGCCAAATCCATCTTTCATATTCCTTTCCCAAGCAACATCTTTCCTTCTCCATCTCATTCAAGATATACATGTTATTTGGAGTCCTTGTTGTTGTTGTCACTAATTTGCTTGATCTTTCTTTCCTTATTTCACATTGAGTTAAACATAAGTATGTGTCCCTAATCACAAATTTGGCTCACGCTTAGTAGATTATGCTTCATATTTTCAACAAGTAGGACATTTTATTCCATGGCATCTTTGCTTCCAAGTTTGACTGTGCATTTTCCTATGATTTTAGCTGAATTTTCATTGCCAAACATGACCGATCCCTCCTTCTCTTTATTCAATGTTACAAATCTGTTCTTGTCCCTGATCATAAGCTTTGAACAACCACTGTCAATGCACCATTCACTTCTTCTACTTTGGTCTTGTAGAGCGATTCCACATTCTTCAACTTTCAGTTTATCTTGCTTTCTTTTCCAGACGGTTCTTTTACATGATTGTTGAAGTCTTGCTTTGTTTCTCTTAGAGGAACCATTAATCTACAATCTTTGGTTGTGTCCAAAATTGTTGCATTTGTAGAATTCTACTTCATTATCCAGAGAACCAAAATTGTTATAGTTTCTATTATGAGCTACATAAGGATTTATGAGATAATTGTTTTTAGGATAACTTCCATAGTTGCTTATGTTCCTAGCATAAGCTCTATGATTTACAACTTTTCCCCCAAAATTATTGCATATACCATGGTCCAAGAAATATAGTTTGGTACCTGAGTGTGGGAGATCTTCTAGGTGGTGCAATTCTTCTATAATATTCTTCTTGAGTTTTCTTAATTGATGGTTGTTGATTATGCGTTCTTCTGAGTGGATGATCTTCTTCTTGATTCTTTATTTCATGTTTCTGCATGTCCTCCTTTGTAAGATTACATTCTTCCTTCTTGATGGGATATTTGATAACTTTTGCATAACCTCTTTGTTCTGCGTCCTTTTCCGTCATCATAGAGCCTGAACCCTTATAATTATGGGTTGTTTGTAACCTAGTCTAGATTTTTCATAGCATGTTCTTTGACTACTACAGATTTCCTCCAGTGTTTTGGTGTTGTTTCCAAATTTCTATTAGATGTCCTTTTGAAGTTTCTTTCTTAGTGAGACTATTTCAACTTCCAAAATCTCATTTATTTTCTCCTTTTCTTCCAATTGATTTTTGAGTGTTTCTTCAATCACTTTGCCTTCGTCCAACTGAACCTTTAGATTTATGATAATTTATTGGACTTCTTCAGAGTTTTTGTTAGGTTTTGAGAACCCTCTTTTAGCTTGATTAATTCTTCCTTGAATAACTTTTTTTCTTCCTTTCTTTTATTAGATCACTTAAGGCACTAATTAGTTCTGCCTCAAGATCCACTTCACCTTGTTCTTCATAATCTTCTTTATCATTTTCACGGGTTTCTTCTTGAGTTTCCATTGCCATAAAGAACACTCTTTTTGAGTCACTATCACTATCATTATCCTCATCGGATGAGGAACTATCTTCTCTTGAGTAAAGACTTTTATTGAAGACTTTTCTTTTATTTCTTTTCTCGTCTCATTTCCAATGTTTCTTTTCTTTCTTGGGAACTTCTTCTTCATCACTATCTAAATTCCTAGCATAAGGACATTTGGAACTAAAATGAACAATTTTACCACAATTAAAGCATTTTAAAGGAATCTTACCTTTGTACTTTCCAGTTTCTCTTTTCAACTTTCTCACAAAGTTGGATTTTTCTTCTTCTAAATGATCACTACATCTATAACATATTTTTTACTTTGGTTTGTTCTTTCTTGTCTCCTTGGATGCTTTGAAAGCTTCTTCCCTTCTAGATGGATTTTCCTGTTATGTTCTCATTTCATAAACTGTAAGAATACCATGTAGTTCATCCATACTTAACTTATTCAGATCATGTATTTCTTCTAGAGCTGAGATATTAGGGTCAAATCTCATCGAAAGAGACCTTAGTATCTTTTGATCAATTATTGAACCTTTAATTTCTTCTCCCAACCCTCTAACAACGTTCACTATTTCATCAACTCGCAGAAAATTAGTTGCAATATATTCATCTTCCTTCATTTTTAGATGTTCAAATTTACCTCTATAAGTTTGAAGCTTGACCCCTTTGAATTTGGCATCTCCTTCGTAAACATTTTGAAGTTCGTCTCAAATTTCCTTTACAGAGTCACAATGCATAACCTTGACATATACTGAATCAACCAGGCCACTTAAAATAACATTCATAGCCTTCGAATTGTTTTCATAGTCTTTTTCCAACTGCATCTGTTGGCAGAGAAGCGAGTGTCTTGTATCTGTTTACTACCGCTTTCCATACATCAAATCTCCATGCTTGCAAAAACATTCTCATCGTTCTTCTCTAGAAAGCATAGTTCTGACCATCAAACAATGACGTTCCATTTTGAGTGCAATCCATGATTTACCTTCCAGTGGTTAGACTATTCCTGAAGGACCTGCTCTGATACCAATTGTTGGTATATTCAGGGATACTGAGAGGGGTGGTGAATCAATATAAACAATTTATCAGTTTTTCTATTTATAATAACATTCAAGATATTGTTGCATTCAATATATCATATATTGAAACAAACAACCATAGATAAATAGTGCACAAGGATTTTACGTGGAAACCCAAATGGGAGAAAACCACATAACACTTTTTAATATATCAAAATATTACATCCATAAGAAGTATCAACTTCCAAAATTCTCTAGAACCAACTAGAAAGAGGCACCAACCCCTTGAATTTTCTAGCACCAACTATAAGGAGGCATCAACCCCCTTAATTTTCTAGCACCAACTAGAAGGAGGCACCAACCCCCTGTGAGCACCAAATCACACTTCTTAGGCACCAACCTACAAACCAAAGACACCAATATTCCTGAGAACCAACCAACCACCCTTGTTTCAAAAATTATTCTCAAAAACAATATTTACAATAGATTACCAAAATACACTTTTGAATAGATCAAGATTTGATGGATTTTGTAAGGTAAACCCTTGCCTTGATAGTTGTAAGAAGTAGACTCTGTCATCCTTTATCAATACTTTTCATGTGCTTCCTTACATCGGAATTTTCATTCAACCTAGTTACAACACCTCTCTCATTTTCACTGAGATAAGGTCTTCAATATTCCCTTTGAGATCTGTACTTAAAGTAGGTCTAAACTCCACTTAAATATCTTCAAAACTTGTGCTGGAAACTGACCTTAATTTTTCCTGAGACTTTCACTATAAACATATTTAAGGCCTGCACAAAAATTTTCCCAAACACTTCGTAAATTCGACTTAAGTTTGCTCTTAAATTTGCCTCAGAATCGACCTTGACTTGCCTTAGAAATCACCTTAGATATGGTGTTATATTTTCTTCAGAATAGGCTTCAAAATAGATATGGAACAAACTTCAAGAATTCATTAAAAATTGACCAGAAAAACTCACCTTATACACATGAAATCTGCCTCAGAATAGACCTTAAACACCACCCACAAAATTTTGAAATTCACTCAGAACAGACCTTCAAAACTCGCCTCAGGGATACCTGTTAAGCCCTAATATTGGCTCATTACCCCTTAATTGGGGCATATTATATTAGTAATGTTATTTTATTTATGTCTTCTTTAGGCCATTAGTTGTAATTATACCTCCTAGTCTCCTATATATACCAAGGAGACATTTTCATTTGGAATCATCTTGTACTTGAACATTTAAGTGGGGTAAAAGGAGATTCCCCCCTCGAAGAGGCTTATTATCTGAAATTATCTCTTTTTCAAGGCGTTGAATACTTTTTCTGAGGTTTATCTATGCTATATTGATATTTGATTTTTAACATATGGTATCAGAGCTCAAGGTCTTGGGGTTTCGTTGCTACATCTGAGACACCTTGGCATTTTCACTATAACTTTTTTTTTACAATGTTTCCAAAGGAACGGCTTGAAGGGTATTTAGTAGACAGATCAAGGTACCTTGGGTTCAAAATTCAGCTCCTGAGGCCTTATACGTTTGGAGATACAGCCTGTACAAGATAGGGTTCTGGAATCATCCTGAACTGAGTCATTGCGGAATTTTTGCTATAAAATTTTTTCTGTAACATTTCAGACCCTGAACTCTAGAGGATATTTATAGAAATAAGTAAGGTATCTGTGGTAAAAATTTCAACTTCTAGGTCATCTAAAATTTGTAGATAGACCCTGTGTAAGATAGGGTATCTGACTAGTCCTATTGACTAGTCTCAAGAAGGTGTTCCAGGTAAAACAATCATAACTTCTTCCTAGAGTATCCAAATTGAGTGGGACTAGTTTCATTGGATCGTGGATAGTCTGAAATATTTCTGGTGCAAGTTTTATAATTTTATATCAATTATTTTGTGAGGGGCACGCTATACAAGTTAGATCTCCTGGAAAGGCCAAAAATTGGCAAGTTGTGGGGAAGTTACCGTAAATTCCACTTGGCACATCCAGTTTTGATCAGACCTGTGGCATTGCAGAGAAGAAATATCAGAGAACTACATAAAAGAAATTTTCATACCCAGAAGGGCCGAAACTTGGGAGATACAACAAAAGAAATATTGTCTAGCAGAACCACCTCAAAATCAAGGTTCAAAAGTGATACTTGGCCAACATGCCACCAAAAAAGGGACCTTCTACACCAAATAAGCCTCCAGAAAATCCTACTTGAACTCTTGATGAACATGAAGAAATGTGTAGGGACATAAATGAACTACAAAAGAAGATGGATTCAATGGAAGCTAAGTTGGATACTAAGATGGATGGTTTAAAGGGGAGATCATGGAAGTATTGAAAAATTTCATAACAGAGAAGACACCTGAAAGTGAAAATGCATCCCATGAAATTCATGATGAGGACACAAGGAAGGTGAATGAAGAATGGAGAAACTCCAACTTTGGCTTGAAGACCAACCACGTTCCTAAGATTGATATGAGGAAGTTCGATGGCAAGGACCCAATCACATGGATACTTCAGATGGAGCAATTCTTTGATCTCCATAATGTGCCACATACACAAAAGGTATGAATTGCTTCTTTATATTTGGAACCTAATCAATTTTTATGGTATAGATGGTTTTGTTCTCGCAAATCACTCATCACTTGGACAATTTTCACAGAAGAAATGATAGCACACTATGAGGATACAAGGAGAAATACCTTCTTTAGTCAATTGATAAATCTCAAGCAAAAGGGTTCAGTTACCAAGCACATTGAGAAATTCCAAAGATTGAATATAAAGGTAAACGATATTCTAGATGAGCACTTGATTTATGTATTCGTAGGAACTTTAAAGGATAACATTCAACATGAGGTTCGCCTTTGGGAACCCAAATCACTGGAGAATGCATTTAAGGTGGCAAGAAATGTTGAAAGTAAAAATATGGCTATGGCTACTAGAAGGACCAATCCTAACATCTATAGAGAGAACGATGCTCCTTCTTCTAAAACACCTCAACCTACAAGGTTGACACCTCAACAATTGGAGGAAAGAAAAGCAAAAGGTTTATGCTTTAATTGTGACAACAAGTAGAGTAAGGGACATAAGTGTGGTGAGAAGAAATTATTCTACATAGATTGTGAAGAGGAAGAAGAACAAGAACAAGAACCATCTCAAGATGAAAACGTAGAAGCAATTTCATTTGAAGAGTTGACTCCCACGATATCGTGTAATGCATTGGATGGAATTAGCACTCCTCAAACTCTCAAGATCGAAGGATACATCAAAAAGAAAAAGGTAATAGTCCTAATTGATTCTGGAAGTACTCATAATTTCATTCACTATAAATTAGCCAAAGATCTCAATTGTTTTGTATATCCAGCGTCAGAGTTTCAAGTAATGATTGCAGATGGATGAACTATCAATTACTCAGGAAAATGCAATAAGATCAATCTTACTATGGGGGAATATGTAATGAATAGTCCAATGATTGCTATACCCATGGGTGGTGCAGAGTTGTACTAGGAATTCAATGGTACAATCATTAGGAACAATGGCTTTTTATTTTCAAGAACTTTTCATGAAATTTTCATTGGAAGGAAAAGAAA
Organism: Picea mariana; assembly: GCA_032191745.1. Classification (NCBI taxonomy): domain Eukaryota; kingdom Viridiplantae; phylum Streptophyta; class Pinopsida; order Pinales; family Pinaceae; genus Picea; species Picea mariana. The sequence goes on along the minus strand of JASDQU010100459.1, from coordinate 9,839 downwards.
TTGAGTTAAGAGGTATGACAGGGAAACCCGATAAGGTGATAAGCTCTAACAGCATGACAAAATTATTGAAAAAGGGGCATCAAGGCATTATTTCACAACTATGCTCACTAGATGTTCAAACATCTAAGCCATCTATTCCTCAAGATCTCCAAAGGATCATTGATAAGCATTCCAAAGTATTTGAAGATATTCCCAAAGGTCT
>JASDQU010100458.1:307928-322707 GCA_032191745.1 Picea mariana | reverse complement strand
TGTACATCAACACATGTACCATACCATGTACCATATGCCACATACCCTATACCATGAAATTTGTCTCAATCATACCATACACCAAAACATCATCAACATGTAACCCTAAAAACATGCATATAAAAATATGTGTAAATTTGTAATAGACCTGGTTTATGTGATCAGAGACCTTTAAACCTTCCTCAAGTTCAACAATAAGAGAATATCATCTTCATCAAACTTTACCTTAGTCTCACGAGACTAGATTTTGGATTAGTCACAAACCCTAACTTTCAACAAGCATAATTGCATACCTATAATGAATAAAGGTATGAAAATTGTACACAATATTCTTCAATATCTTCTCTACAATTTCTCCAGGTTTCACTACTTGGAACCTCCTAGAAAAGTATTTATAGCAAAAATCATAGACCTTGTTGAATTCTATCTTATTCTAGAGAGATGATTTGTAGAGAATTCCATGTGTGGAATATTCGATATATGGATATGAAAATATCACACAACATAATGGGGATTGTACTCTAACCAATGCATTTTGTCTCACTGAATTTGGATATTCTATGAATAATTTATGACCTTTTTACCCGAGACACCAATTTGAGACTAGTTCCAGGACTAACCAAAAACCCTATCTTCCACAGTGTGTATTTACCAAAATACAATGACCTAGAATCTGAAATTTATACCATATGTACCTTGATATGTCATCTCAATTTCCTCTTGGTTTAGTTATTGAAATTGTTCTATAAAAAAATTTATAGAAAAATGGTAAGATGACATGTAAATAACATACCTTAGAACACATCTTCTCAATATTTCATCCTCCCTTAGAATTTCACCCTTATTTACTTCAAACCCCCTCTGAAAAATGCCTCAAATATCCTTAGTTACCTCAGTTAAAAATATCTTGAGTTTATCTTACAAATGAACTTCTAGGTGCCTTATTTATACTGGATTTGACACCCTCTTTKGGGGGACGACTTGACCCAAATAAAATTCAATTTAATTTTTAATGATTATTTYATTGGGGCCAACTTTACCAACAACATCCTTAATATTTATTTTAATATTTATTGAAATGAGGCTTACTTGTAACTTCTTGTTTGCAACAACTTTACCCTTTAATTAATGACTTGTAATTGTTAGGGGCTTCTTAACCATTCTTCAAGGATTCCAACTTCATGAGGGCATATCTCCTCAACCATGAGGAGCCATGTGGTGTTCCGCATATCACCGGAAATGGCACAATGATTATTATCCATATATGAGGGTCTTTCCTGCATTTACACTGTGCTACATGTACATATTCATCATTCAACTTTAGGTACCAAAACCACACCTCCGGGGATACATGTAGACTACATCAAATGCACCCAACTAACTCATCCTCAATATCGATCATAAAAATGACAATAAACTATAAAACAATATCATCTACATCTTTATACCTCTCCAAGGGTTGACATCAATATCCAAGATCACTCTTCGAGGGTTGACAACAATGACAACCAATTGTCTAAAAAATATAAATGTATCGGTGTTACCATGTTATTGGAGAACTAACATTTTGTTTAATGGTGTGTTCTATTGTAGAGAGCACTAGTTACAGGGTGCCCACCAAAATGAGATGGAACATTGGTGTGTTTGGCTAACATAAACACATCACCAACTCATTTTTTATGAAAAGTGTTCACGACAGTGCATTTTCACTAATTGATAGTATCGATACGTTATATTTTCTGGAGAACTGACTTGATGTTAAGCAGTGCATTGTATAGTATAACGTACCAATGTAGTTTATGTCAATATGGGCATTTCTTCGGTATATTGTTTCATTGCAAATTAAGCAGTGCAATTTGTTACTAGGAACACACATGTGCGACTATGTTATTGAAGCACCATCATTTTGTTTAACAATGCGTTGTGAATAATAGAGCATCGGACATAGGGAATCAAAGGAAATTCCCCACAGTGCCAAATCGATCAATATCTATTCCAGTGTGGCTCTGTTAATTTCACTGGTGCATTTTTTTAAGATGGTTGCACCGCTCAGTTATATTTTATGTGTCATTTTTTAATGGTGTTCTTGGTTAAATAGAATGCTTCGGTTCTTCTGAGTTCAAAAAGCACTAACATGTTATTTACCCGGCGTTGTATTTTATAATGCACCATATTTGGGTCATTTAAGTGAAATCAATTCTCGATGTAAAGCTTGGATGCACTGATTACAGTTCTTACTATGAATTTAGCATGGAATGAACTGTTTCCGGGTGAGCTGAAGTGAAATGATGCACCATGTGAAGACGAAAAAAATTTGAAAAAAGTCCCAAATTTCAAAGTAAATTCAAATTTTAAACTCATGAAAATTGAAACGGGAAGGTAATAAACAAATTACCCAGACTCTTATGTCCCAAGGAGACATGGTTCCACTGTTGAGAGGAAATGAAAATTTGTGGTAATTTCCAAAAAGTGGAAATGTGTGGAATATTGATCGATGGAGTTATCCAAATCACTAAGAAGCATGTTGGACCTTGGTTATGGAAGCAAGCGAAGATCAAGGAAGAAAAGGCAAAATGTGAACTGTGTGGAAGACATAGTGACTATTATTGGGTTGAAGTAAGCAAAGAGCATAAAGGATGGAGCAAAGTAATAGAAATCAAGACGTTGGACAAGGAGATCGAGGATGACATATCAGAAAGAAAGACGGATTATGGACAACTCATCAAGTGGAAAAATATACGGTCGGGTGCTCTAGAGCACCGTGCAAGAAGGAAGGAAAGACAGGCTGGCGAAGCCCTGAAAACGTGGGTCAAGTTGACCTAGGGTTTTAGACACCTAGGGTTTTAGTATCTAGGGTTTTGACACTTAGGTTTCAGCCTAAGGTTGTCGGTGAGCTATTGTAATGTATAAATAGAGGTCTAGAGGACCTGGGATGGGTTGTTGTTGTTATTGTTGTTGGTATTGTTGGTTCTAGTTTTGTTATTGGCATGAGTGATTATTGTCATGTGAGAGAGAAGTGTTGAGTGTAGATCCTTCTAGTATTGTAAGATCTTCAGTTGGGTGTGAAGGTCAACCCTGCAGCTGGGTGCACAAGGGGGGAGAGAAATAAAGGAGAAGAAAGAAGATCTGCTAGCTAAGAGCACATACAAGAACTGTATGTTTCATATTAATATATTATAAAGCATAGTTATGTGAATGTAGACCTAGAGAGAGGTTGAACAACGTATATATTGTGTTGTGTGTGTGATTGATGCTCTTTTCTTTGTCATTTGATATACTGCTATTTGCATCATTGTGTTAGATATGATAGATAGTTGTGCAGAGTAGATTTGAACTGGTAAGTGATATATAAATGCTGCATTGATCTTGTATTAGATTCACTTGGTATTCCCTTTGGTTGTAGACATCGTTGTCCTACAACCCCCCCATAGCTACTTCGAGTGAGACTGCATATGCCTCGTAGTTGTTACTGAAAGGGCTAGTAGTTAGGGCTTGTTGCTGCGCTCTTGGAGTTGAACCCTGGGTCTACCCCTGTGCCAACAAATGGTTCTGTTGTTGGGACCATAATCTTCTTGAGGGAATGTCAAGGTGGTTTTCATCAAAGAAAGATATTCAAAAGTGGATATAAGATCAAGAAAAGGACTTCATTGAAGCCCAGAACAAGAACCCTAATCTTAGTACAGAAGATTGGCTGGAAAGATATATCTTTACTGATATACACGAGATTTTCTTTGGAGGAATTCATAGAGAGTTATATGAGTGGCTAGCTAGGTTAGTAGATACCCAATTTGAGATTAGATCTAGGCCACTTATGGTTTGGACGTCGATGTTGGTCAAGAAGGTCAAGAGAGTTGATAATGCCATGTCAAGAGCAGTAGATCATTGGTTTGATAGTACCATTGGAGGGTATATCACCGAGTTTTGTATTGACAGAGTAGAATCGTATAGCCAAGCAGAGAGATACTTCTTTAAGGGACCTAGACGATAATTTTTACATTTTCTGAAGTTGAAAATCAAGATGCTATTGCATGAGAAGAACATCTTGAAGATACAGTAGTCTGTTGGATTGAAGAGGTAATGTTCAAGAAATTAGACAATGACAACAACATAGAGGCTGGACATACACGCAATGGGAGAGTGTTCAAAGAAGTTCCTCTTGCGAACTTGTTTAAGAATAACTATGGGGACGAGGGTTTCTACAGTGGAGAAGAGGCAGATCTGACGGACAAAGAGCATTCAGAGCTTGCTAGGCCAAAGAAAGGGAAAGATGAAGAACCTCGCCAGGAAGAGCTAGAAGCTTCAGGAACTATGCAGATTTTTGAAGTAAGTACTATTACTCCTCCTATTGATTTAGCAACGTTAAGAAATCAGAGTCACCGAGCATTCAGAGCACCGTCACTAGTATCCCAACACATACTCAGTCAGGAAACCTAGGATGATCTATGGAAGATGAGATGAGGTTACCCACCTTCAGAGGAGATGGATCTAAAGATCCTGATCAACACTGGTTTCTATGAAAATCCCTATGGAGTATTAAGAACATCACCGACGAAGTTGTTAAACGAGCTCATTTTAGTATTACCCTAAGAGACTACGCACTGAGTTGGTACATGAAGTTTGTTAAGGGAATTTCCCATCCTAAACCGCTGAATGAGATCAAGAACGCATTGATTACCGAGTTCAAGAAACCCAAGTTGGATTCACAGTGCATTACAGAACTAAAATAAATCAAGTAGAGAATAATTGAACTGGTATGAGACTTCGATCAGAGGTTTAAAACCTTGACGAGTCACTTGAGTTTTCAAATCCCAGATGAGCAGAACAAGGAATGGTTCATTTCTTCCCTCTTACCACACATAAGAGTTCCTCTGATGCAACAAAATATTGCTTCGCAGGATGAGGCGTTAGAGATCACCATGAAGCTAGAATCAACCCCTATGGGATAATCTAGTTTAGGTATGAGTCAAATCTTGAGTCAGCTAAATAGTTTGTCTCTGGAGATCGAAGATATGAAGAAAGACAAGGGAAAAGACGAAAGGGAAGATATTTGATGTGTCGGATGCAAATTAGAAGGCCATGAAAAGGAAAATTGTCCCCTATTCCATGAATACTTGGCCTCTGGAGCTCTGAGCCCCTTGAAGCAAGTTACCCTACCCTGGTGCGAGGTATGTAGAAATAGACATCTCCCTGGTGAGTGCTATTACATGAAAAAATATGTTCAAACACCCACAAATTTGTATTGCATGTTCTATAAGTCCATGGGACATGATGATAGGGATTTTAGGGCTTAATACCTCATGCATGAAAGTTCAAGGGATATATACAAAATTCAAGGTAGAGTACAATAAGAAGGAAACACTACGCAGTATAACTCCGCTGGGAGAGGAAACTTCAACCCTCGTGGTGGATTCTGAGGAAGAGGAAGAGGATGAGGTATGGGTTGAGGTCAAGGACAGATAATCTATTATAACTGCACACAACCTGGACACTTGGAAAGGGACTATCAGAACCCTTGTACCACTTTCATTTATTGCAATTCCTTTGAGCATGTTATTGAGGAATGTCCATCATTGCTGGCTAAACTTCAGGAGATATGGGGACCTCAACAGAACTTGCAAATACAATTAATCAAAGAAGAACCTCATGGAGAAGACCCTAGAGTGGCTATTATCACTTGAGGAGGTGATGTTACAGGAGAAGACAGAATGACCTAAGGAAATACTATAGAAGAATCAGGAGTCAGGAAAGCTGCAGAGAAGACACAAACTTTTGATGCAAAGAAAGAAAAAAAAATGTTTGAGGAGGCAAGAAGAGAATTCAAGGGAGACCAAGGTTCTTCATTGAAGATACGACCAGAAGTAAGAGAATGTGGAATGCCTCTGGCATTTGATCAGTCTTCTTCTCCTGGATATGGAAAAGAGGCAAGTAAACTTGTCAATTTCTTGTATACATTTATAAAGATGATTAAAGATGAGAGATCCATACAAGAACTGCAAAATTTTGTCAGATAGTATGAGATAGGAAGGGTAGATCCTTTACTAAATAAAGAAGTACATAAACTATCCAAGAAGAGAAGGAAAAATAAGGAACTACACCTGAATTCTCAGATTGGAGAGTATGATATAGACTATATGGTCCTCGACTTAGGGTCAGAGGTCAATGTCATGACGAAGCAAACCTGGGCACTGATGGGAAAACCTAAGTTGATATATTCCCCTATCAGACTTAGGATGGATAATAAGCAAGTTGTAAGCCCCTTTGGAAGATTGCAACATGTCCCTATGGACATTGACGGAGTGAGGAATTTTGCAGACTTCGAGGTAATTGAGATAGTTGATGATAGCTATCCTTTCCCTACGCTACTAGGAATTGACTGGGCTTTCAATAATTCCACTATGGTCGATTTAAAGAAAAGACGAATGATGTTTGAAGGAGATGGCCTTAGGGTCATTGCACCTTTAGATCTCTATGAAGTTCAGTGATACACAGATCCCATTAGAGAAGAAGACTGTGCATATGAACTGGAAAACATATACAAATTAACAGTCGGACAACAGCATTACATTAATCCTACGACGGATGGAATTTTGAGTTGGAAAAGTGACAACGCATGTTCATCAGATTCAGAAGAAGCACTGGAGAATTGGCAGAAAAAAATGTACGAAGTATCTACAAGGAGATGTGCTAGATTAACCAGATAAGTACGCTGGATCAGCACAACAGTAAGTAACTTACCCATCTTTGATGGTCTGAATCCTTTAGAAACCTTCTTTTCGGACTTTGAAAAAATTGTACCAACGCAAAAATGATTGATGGCAATGGATGATTCCTTGAAAGACACACCACCAATATGGTGGGGGACACACAAAAACAACATTACAGAATGGGTACAATGTCGTACTTTGATGACAGCACGGTTCTCGGTGCAAGTAGAAGGCCGCAAAGTTAGATACACAGGTCGGAGTTGTCCGAAGGACCATGTGCGAAGTTGCGAGGAAGCATGGAGCAACATTCCTCAAGAGTAGTGGGTGCAAAAATCCATCAACACGCTGGACACAATACCTATCAACTGTTACCTTCAAGGAGAGCTACGCCTCATCACTGCAGATTGGGAAGGTATGACTCAGAACTTTGTTACTACCTTTTTATTCGAAATCCAATATCCTATAGTAGATCAAGCATTACAGGGTGTAAGATAGAAAGTGTTTGAGGAGGCACCTAGCCTCCCTTTGGAACAAGAAGAGGACGAATGGACTGCACCTCTCCTGAAACAGCAAGGTTGTTACAACATCAATACTGATGAAGAATATGATCTTAGGAGGGTGAACATCGTAGAAATAGAAGGCTAGAGAGATGTGGAAGTACCAGGAGTTGAGCTACCATTTATTGCACAACCGATCAATATAAAGAAATTCAATATTCGAACAGAGAAAACAATGAAGCTTGCAAATGTTGGAGATTATTCGGATGCTGCCACTATTGACAAGATCACAGAATTGCTACATAAGTATCAGTACTTGTTTCCAATCAATTTCATTGATATGAAGGGAATTAAAGGGCCTATGGGAGAGATGAGGATCCCTTTGAAACCAGATGCAATACTAGTCAAGCAGAGACCCTACAAATTGAGCCCTAAATATAGGGAGAAAGTGAAGATTGAGCTCGACAGAATGCTAGAAGCAGGGATTATAGAACCTATCGAAGAATTAGAATGGATTATCCCTATGGTGGTACAAGACAAGAAGACAGGAGAGATTAGGATCTGCGTAGATCTCAGGAAACTGAACATTGTATGTTTGCATGACCCCTTCCCTACGCCATTCACTAACGAAGTGTTAGATAATGTAGGAGGCTAGGAGGTATATTATTTTACAGATGGATTTTTAGGATACCATCAGTTCTGGATTGCCAAGGAAGATCACCATAAGACCACCTTTGCCACAGAATGGGGATGCTACCAATATACAGTAATTTTGTTTGGATTTAAGAATGCCCCAACCATGTTTTCCAAGGTGGTGGTTGAAGCATTCAAGGAGTTTCTACATAAGTTTCTAGAAGCATACTTTGATGATTGTACTGTTTTTAGTTTATTGAAAAATCATATCGAATGTTTAAGGATAATGTCAGACAAGTGGAGGTAGTTTCATATTTCCTTAAACCTGAATAAGTTCATTTTATTTTCACCATTTGGAGTGTTGTTAGATCATATTGTATGCAAGCAGGGATTGCTAGTAGATCCATCTAAAATTGCCATCATAGTTGATCTACCCCCCACTACTTCAATTAAACAGTTGCACACTGCATTGGGACACACTGGATATTACAGGAAGTTCATTAAAGGCTATGCCTATATTACAACACCCATGAAGAAGCTCTTGAAGAAATACTATCAATTTCACTAGATAGAAGAATGCCAGCAGAGCTTCAACACACTGAAATAGAAAATGGTTACTGCGCCTATTCTGGTTTTCCCAGATTGGAGCAAGGAATTTCACGTGCATGTCGATGTGTATTCTATTGCATTAGGAGTTGTGTTAGCACAACCAGGAACATGAGACATCAACCACCCGTTAGCCTTTGCTGGCAGGAAACTATCCAAAACATAGATTAATTACACCGCCATTGAGATAGAAGGGTTAGCCATGGTGTATGCGCTGCAGAAGTTCCGCCACTACTTGCTGGGAGGACACTTTAAAATGTTCACTGATCACTTTGCATTGAAATACCTAGTCAACAAGCTAGTTTTGGGGGGGAGAATATGTCGATGGCTTCTACTATTTCAGGAATATGATTTTGATATCGTGGTTAAGCCAGGAAGAATGAACAAAGGTCTTGACCACTTGTCGAGGTTGGAACATGGAGAAGAGCCTACTAGTTTGGAGGATACACTGTTGGATGCAAAATTGCTATCCATTAGAAATATTTATGACCACTTTGTAGAAATAGTCCAGTTCTTGTCAACAGGAATGGAACCTAATGAATATACAATCACCCAGAAGAAACAAAAAGTAGTGCGTGCTGCAGAATTTTCACTTATAGCTAGACAATTATACAAGATGGGACCTGATGAGATACTGAGGAGGTGTGTTATGGAAGTAGAGTGACCGTTGATCCTCATCAAATCTCATGAAGGCATCGCAGGAGGACACTACACAGAGAAATCAATTGTGCAAAAGGTTCTTAGAGCTGGCCTTTGGTGACCTACCTTACACAGAGATGATAACGACTATTACAGGGCCTGCGGTGTATGCCAAAGAGTTGGAAAATCATCTAGAAGATATGAAATGTTTTTAGCACCACAACTGACCCTACAAGCATTTGAGAAATGGGCCATTGACTTTGTGGGACCTATTAACCCACCAGGGAAGTGCATAGGAGAAAGGTACATAATCACTATGACAAAGTACTTAACCAGATGGGCCGAAGCAAGAGAAGTTAAGGACTGTAGTTCCACTATAGTTCTGTGATTCATATTTGATGACATCATAACCAGGTTTGGATGCTCGAAGATCCTTATGAGTGATCAAGGCACACATTTCATCAATAAAACAATTGAAGCCTTAACTGACGAATTTGCAGTCCATCATTAGAAGAGCACACCTTACCATCCATAAGCGAATGGGAGATTTGAAGAATTCAAAAAGATCTTGGACACAACGCTAATGAATATTTACAGTGTGAACATAGATGACTAGGATTTAAGAATACCAGCAGTATTATGGGCCTATCGAACCACTTGCAAGAAACTGACAATGAAGACTCCATTCAAACTGGTTTATGGTCTCGAAGTCATTGTCCCAATGGAATATTTGGTACCCAACTTAAGAATTGATGCATTTACAAATATGGATGATACTGGCACTGTTCGAGAGAGGCTTGCACAGTTGGTCGAACTGGAAGAAGACCGATTCATTGCAAGATTTCACCAGTAGGTTCAGAAGGAAACAGAGAAGGCCTACCACGATAGACACATCAAGAAGAAGGTATTTAAGCAAGGTGATTTGGTACTGGTATATGACAGTAAATTCATGAAGCATCCTGTGAAGTTCAGAATGCATTGGCTTGGGCCATATGAGGTTGCCTATGTTATAGAAGGAGGAGTTGCACAGTTGAAGACTTTGAATGGAGAATGGAAGGAAGGTTTGGTGAATGGGAGTCGGTTGAAATTGTATTATGACAACCAACTACCTCACATATTTTAGTGAACACATGAGGAAAAGGGTCTAGGTACCAAGTGCAGTTGAAACTGGGTACCAGACACAACAAAGATAGTCTGCACGAGGAAGAAAGGGAGGACTAGAGCTAGAAGCACAAGCTGCCCCGCGCAATCTAAATTCGAAGTAAAACAGGAAGTTGATATCTAAAGTGCCTTGGGACGAGTCACATGTGAGTGTTGGGGGATTTTTGGCACTTGGTTATGGAAGCACGCAAAGATCAAGGAAGAAAAGGCAAAACACGAATTGCGCGGAAGACACTGTGACTGTTACTGGGTTGAAGTAATCAAAAGAGCAGAAAGGATGGAGTGAAGTAATAGAAAGAAAGACGTTGGACGAGGAGATCGAGGATGACAGATCAGAAAGGAAGACGGATTATGGGCAACTTAGCAAGTAGAAAAATCTATCATCGGATGCTTTGGAGCATCGCATGAGAAGGAAGGAAAGACAGGCTGGTCAAGCCCTGAAAATGCGGGTCAAGTTGACCTAGGGTTTTGACACTTAGGTCTCGGGCTAAGGTTGTTGGTGAGATATTGTAATGTATAAATAGAGGTCTAAAGGACCTGGGATGGGTTGTTGTTGTTGTTATTGTTGCCGGTATTGTTGGTTCTAGTTTTGTTATTGGCATGAGTGATTATTTTCGTGTGAGAGAGAAGTGTTGAGTGTAGAGCCTTCTAGTATTGTAAGATATTCAGCTGGGTGTGAAGCTCAACCCTGCAACTCAGTGCACAGGGGGGGGAGAGAAAGAAAGGAGAAGAAAGAATATCTGTTAGCTAAGAGTGCAGACAAGAACTATATGCTTTATCTTAATATATTATAAAGAATAGTTTTGTGGACGTTTCCCTAGAGAGAGGGTGAACCATGTATATCTTGTGGTGTGTGTGTGATTGATGCTCTGTTCTTTTTCATTTGATATACTATTATTTGCATTATTGTGTTAGATCTGATAGATAGTTGTGCGGAGTAGATATGAACTGGTAAGTGATATATAAATGTTGCATTGCTCTTGTATTAGATCCACTTGGTATTCCCTTTGGTTGTAGACATATGTGTCCTGCAACCCCCCATAACTACTTCGGGTGAGACTGCATCTGCCTCGCAGGTGTTGTCGAAAGGGCCAGTATTTAGGGTTTGTTGGTGCGCTCTTGGAGTTGAACCCTGGGTCTACCCCTATGCCAACAAAGCATCGAAAATAGGGCATCCATGAAAATAGATTAAGCATCAATGCTTGCTTAGGAGATTGGAAGAAGTGTATGAGGTGTCATAATGAAAATTGGTCTAATAATTTATTTTATTTACCCATAACGTGGTGTGCCATCAGACACTGGGTACACACCAATATGTAAGATTCAATGGTATCGATGCACTTTGATTGGTGATTGTTATTTTTTATAACTTATGATGGTGCATTTGAACATCTACATGTATGTATGTTATGTTTTAAATGAGTATCGGGTCAGATGTACCGTATAGCTGCACCAAACAAAATTGTTCGCAAACATATTCCAACTGCTCGCATCCGCTAACAACCTCTTCTATGAATAGTGATGGTGCGTTTGAAAATTTTAGGACAGATGCATTATGTTTAGATGCACACCAGTGCATATAGTCCTGAAAGGAACACCAAAAAAAAACCTTCGCAAAACCTTCGGTTGCCTGCCTCCATTAACGATCTCCACTATAAACAGCTAAGGGATAATTTTTTCAGGGAGGTTTTTAAGAAACCTATGCAAGAAGGTGTTCTCCTTGTAGTGAATTGTCACTATTTTCCTACAAAACATATACATATACATAAATATATCAATCACATAATTGGTCATCATGAAAAAACTTATTATAAATTCATATACTATATTTATTAATTTACATACATTCCTTTTGACATGTTGTATTGAAGTGTTAAGAGATATTGTTGGAACTGGATTTGGAATTTGTAAACAATAATTATGATAAGCATGATAATTTAAATATGCATATGTCATATTTAACCTAATAATATTGTAAATATACATCTTGAGCAGATGATGAACTGGTACACTACTTCAATCTCATACTAGAGGACGAACTACTTGATGTTGAATTAGATCTTGTATGTCTCTTCTACATAAGAACTGATACAAATCCAACTCTTATGAGTGGACATCAAAATTATTCTAATAAAAATATGTGATTTTTTTCGCATTAAGACATTTATGAAATTTGGGTTATTGCTAGATGAAGTTACCAAGGCATACTTTTAATTAGATGATGACAAAGAACTCAATGAACCCACCATTATTTATGCAATATGGAAACAATGTCGATAATTGGTTAATTAAAATAATAAAAGGGGTTTATTATACGAGTGAGGATTCACAATGCCTATGGATTAGGGTTATATGGATCGAGGGGTGACGTCAAGGATTATAAGTGGTAGGGGTTAAAGTAGTTAGTGGTGCTAATGGTTAGACATTATGTGTTGGAAAATATTTAACAGACAGCGAATGGCAAATATTTAATAGACAGCGAATGCTTGTCATTGATGGCAAGTACAACAATGAAGATGGCATGAGTACAGGAAGTTTGTAACTGACAGGAAAATAGAAGATAAGTTCAGGAATATCAAATGATCGAAGGCATCGCAACGTTGATCGAATGATCGAAGGCCCGTAAAGTTTGAGAAGGATTTCTGATCGTTGGATCTCATTCAAAATTCCTGAAAGAATGAGGGTTGTTAGATCTGAATGTAGACAAGAAGAACGCTGAAGAGGAGGACATATCTCAGACGTTAGATCCTAGCGTAGGACCCGACCATCGTTGGATCAAGGAGAACCTAAACACTTTTTAAAGTACAACAAGGAGAAGCGGGCGTACAAAATTCCGAAAGAAGGAGGACCGTCCATTTACGGGTAGGACACGTGGAGATAGATCATCATTTTGCTGACTGGAGAGTCAAAGAAACAGGGTTCCCTAACCTCTCGAAATTGCGATATGAGAAATCGCGATTTAATTTGAGTCATCAGATCAAGGTTGAATCTGGACTATTGATTCCAGTCCATGTTGGAGTTTCGGGGATCGAGAGTTGGAGATGTCAAAGATTATTAACAACAGGAATCCTGATATTGCGATATGTGAAATCGCGATTCAATCTGAGCCGTTAGATCAAGATGGATTTTGGACCATTGATCCCATTCTATTTCAGTGTTTCGTGGATCGAGTGTTGGAGATGTCAAAGATTATTAACAACAGGAATCCCGATATCGCGATATGTGAAATTGCGATTTAATTTGAGCCGCCAGATCAAGATGTGATCTAGACTGTTGATCCGACTCCATTACGGAGTTTCGTGGATCAGGACTTTGAAGTGACAAAACCACTGAACTTAAAGAATGTCAAAATTGTGATTCAATCTCAGTCGTTGAATCAAGATTAGATTTGAACCGTTGATCTAACTCCATATCGAAGTTTCATGAATCGCGACATGGAGAGGCAAAGAAAACAATGCAACAAGAATGTCGAAATCATGATATGTGAAATCGCGATTCAATCGCAGCCGTTGAATCAAGATTAGATCTGGACCATGGAATCATATGACATGTTGTAACCGATCGAAATTTCGCTGACTTGGGGTCAACGGAGCATAGTGTTGAAATTCACAAAATGAGAAATCGCGAAAGTGCTTTATGCATAAGCACGTGGTCATAGCCATTGATCACATCGATGGAAGATGGAGGTAGAAGCTAGAGGTGCTAAGCTTGGCCACAGAAATGCCGAAATGAATGCAAGATCTCATGAAGCCAATCCAACGGTGCAAGTGAATTTGAACAAAGATCGAAGGGTTACTGTTCTCTCTCATAGTTAACTCCTCAGTTACGAATCTGTTAGTGAAATGGACTCATGATTGCCAATCAGTTGTCGTTTCAGTTGCTTGGATAGTTGTCTTTCTTTTGCCTAAGGGAATGTGAATTGGATCCATCGTGGATGTGTGTATAAAAGAAGATGAGACAGATTGTGTGGGGTTGGTTGTTCTGTATGAAAAATGAATGAAACTGTAAGAAAAGTAAAATCATAGAATGTGCAGTGTGAGATGGAGAATATGCACAGTGTGAGATGAAACTCAAAGAAGATTAAAAAATGATGAAGAAAACTTGAAGGAGAGAAGAATGAAAGAACAAGTTGATGCAGAGCAGACTTGCTGAACAGACAGAGAAAAAGAAGAATTGCAGAACAGTTAGAAGAAGACCAGATTTACAGAACAAATAAAGATCGGTAAGAAGTGATTTATCTGTGTAGTTGATTGTTTATTTATCCATTCATATCATAGGGAGGTTGGAAGGTTCTCGGGAGGACCATTGTCCTCAGAGGTTCAAGTGAGAGCTTGAACACAGGAAGTTGTAGCTTCCATCTGGTTGCAGCCAGAGAAACGAGGGTGGCAGGGTGGTGCAAGGGAGAACAAGTGTTCTCTGTTATACAAGTAGGAGCCTGTGTAACTGGAAGTTGGTGCTTCCATCCAGTTGGTGCTGGAACATTAATGGATTTGGTGCTTCCTTCTAGTGGTTGGTAGAGAAACTAGAGAGTTGGTGCTC
>JASDQU010100458.1:269196-306802 GCA_032191745.1 Picea mariana | reverse complement strand
TGGTTTTCCTAGATTGGAGCAAGGAATTTCACATGCATGTCGATGCATTTTCTATTGCATTAGAAGCTATGTTAGCACAACCAGAAACATGATACATCGAACAACCGTTAGCCTTTGCTAGCAGGAAGCTATCAACAACAAAGATCAATTACACCACTACTGAAAGAGAAGGGTTAGCCATGGTGTATGTGCTACAGAAGTTCCGCCACTACTTGCTGGGAGGACACTTTAAAATGTTTACTAATCATTCCACGCTAAAATACCTAGTCAACACGCCAATGTTGGGGGGGGAGAATATGCTGATGGCTTCTTCTATTTCAGGAATATGATTTTGAGATCGTGGTTAATCCAGGAAGAATGAACAAAGGTCCTGACCACTTGTCAAGGTTGGAACATGGAGAAGAGCCTACTAGTTTGGAGGATACACTGCCGGATGCATAGTTGCTAGCCATTAGAAAGATTGATGACCACTTTGCAGAAATAGTCCAGTTCTTATCAACAGGAATGACACCTAGTGAATATACAATCACCCAGAAGAAACAAATAGAAGTGAACGCTGTAGAATTTTCACTTATAGCTGGACAACTATATAAGATGGGACCTTATGAGATGCTGAGGAGGTGTGTTATGAAAGCAGAGCGACCTTTGATCCACGCCGAAGCTCATGAAGGCATCGCAGGAGGACACTACACAGGGAAAGTAACTGTGCATAAGGTTCTTAGAGCTGGCCTTTGGTGGCCTACCTTACATAGAGATGCTAAGGACTATTATAGAGCCTAATATGTATGCCAAAGAGTTGGGAAACCATCTAGAAGAGATGAAATTCCATTAGCACCACAACTGACCCTACAAGCATTTGAGAAATGGGCCATTGTCTTCGTGGGACCTATTAACCCACCAAGGAAACACACATGAGCAAGGACATAATCACTGCGATAGATTACTTGACCAGATGGGCCGAAGAAAGAGTAGTTAAGGACTGTAGTGCCACTATCATTGCATGCTTCATATTCGATGACATCATAACCAGGTTTGTATGCCCGAAGATCCTTATGATCGATCAAGGCACACATTTCATCAATAAAACAATTGAATCCTTGACTGAGGAATTTGTTGTCCATCATTAGAAGAGCACACCTTACCATCCACAAGCAAATGGGACAGTTGAAGCATTCAACAAGATCTTGGAGACAACGCTAATGAAGATTTGCAGTGTGAATAGGGGCGACTGGGATTTAAGAATACCAGCAGTATTATGGGCCAATAGAACCACTTGCAAGAAACTGACCATGCAGACCCCCTTCAAATTGGTGTATGGTCTCGAAGCCTTTGTCCCAATGGAATATTTGGTACCCAAATTAAGAATTGTTTCCTTTATAGATATGGATGACACTGGTGTTGTTCGAGAGAGGCTTGCATAGTTGGTTGAACTGGAAGAAGACCGATTCATTACAGGATTTCACCAGCAGGTTCAGAAGGAAAGAGAGAAGGCCTACCACGACAGACACATCAAGAAAAAGGTATTTAAGCAAGGTGGTTTGGTACTGGTATATGACAGTAAGTTCATGAAGCATCCTGGGAAGTTCAGAACACATTGCCTTGGGCCATATGAGGTTGCCTATGTTATAGAAGGAGGAGTTGCACAGTTGAAGAATTTGAATGGAGAATGGAAGGAAGGTTTGGTGAATGGGAGCCGGTTGAAATTGTATTATGAAAACTAGCTTCCTCACAACTCTCAATAAAAGAATGAGAAAAATGGTCTAGGTACGAGGTGCAGTTGAAACTGGGTGCCAGACACAGAAAAGAGAATCTACACAAGGAAGGAAGGGAGGACTAGAGCTGGAAGCAAAGGCTGCCTTGCGCAATCTGAAGTCAAAGTAACATAGGAGGTTGAGATCTGAAGTACCTTAGGACGAGTCACAGGTGAGTGTTGGGGGCCTCTTGGCCCTTGGTTAAGGAAGCAGGCGAAGATCAAGGAAGAAAAGGCAAAATGCGAACTGCGCGGAAGACACAGTGATTGTTACTGGGTCAAAGTAAGCAAAAGAGTAGAAAAGATGGAGTGAAGTAAGAGAAAGAAAGACATTGGATGAGGAGATCAAGGATGACAAATCAATAAGGAAGACAGATTGTGGACAACTCAGTAAGCAGAAAAATCTACCATTGGATGGTTTGGAGCACTGCACGAGAAGGAAGGAAAGACAGGATGGCGAAGCCCTAAAAATGTGGGTCAAGTTGACCTAGGGTTTTAGACACCTAGGGTTTTGGTATCTAGGGTTTTTACACTTACGTCTCGGACAAAGGCTATCGGTGAGCTATTGTAACGTATAAATAGAGGTCTAAAGGACATGGGGTTGGTGGTTGTTGGTATTGTTGGTTCTAGTTTTGTTATTGGCATGAGCGATTATTGTCGTGTGAGAGAGAAGTGCTGAGTGTAGCACCTTCTGGTATTGTAAGATCTTCATCTGGGTGCAAAGGTCAACCCTGAAGCTGGGTGCATAGTGGGGAGAGAAAGAAAGAATAAGAAAGAAGATCTGCTAGCTAAGAGCACAAACAAGAACTATATGCTTCATCTTAATATCTTATAAAGCACAATTTTTTGGACGTAGACCTAGAGAGAGTGTGAACCATGTATATCTTGTGTTGTGTGTGATTGATTCTCTGTTCTTTGTCATTTGGTATACTGCTACTACATTACTTTGTTAGATCTGATAGATAGTTTTGCAGAGTAGATATGAACTGGTAAGTGATATATAGATGTTGTATTTCTCTTATATTAGATCCACTTGGTATTCCCTTTGGTTGTAGACATCTCTGTCCTGCAACCCCCCCATAGCTACTTCATGTGAGACTACATCTGCCTCCCAAGTTTTGCCGAAAGGGCCAGTAGTTAGGGCTTGTTGGTGTGCTCTTGGAGCTGAACCCTGGGTCTGCCCCTGTGCCAACAAAGCCCAAAATTCATGCAGTATTTGGCAGTTGGAATGCAAAATCCTTTACCAAGAGGAGGGTATTATGAGATATGTAATAATAGGGACATCATCCAACTGGGTAACTGGGTTTCAACTACTACATAAGTATGAGAGTACCCCAAGGAACTTATTTTGCAGTTTTTTCAAGTTATTCATACATGAAGAGAAGGATTTCCATGCATTCAATTTGATGAGGTAGCACACTACATATATGTACATGATTCAGGAGGAGAATGTTGCGACATAAGGAGGTGGTCCATAATATAATAATCAAAGGGAATTTAATCCAAGGAACATAGGAAAGTTTTGCAGAGGTCGAGGCAGAGGAAATTTTGTTAGATGATGAAGAGGACTGACAATATGTTATAACTATAACCAACCAGAAAACTTAGCCTRCAACTACCCAAATCCATGCAAAACATGCACATACTATAGAGCATTGGACCATGCAACAAAAAAATGTCTTCAACTAGTGGTGAAATGGTAGGCAAGAGGAAATCAGAACCAAAATCCAAATCATAATGTACATAAGATATCGACCAAAATTTGCAATGAAGGACCTAGAATAGTAGTTGTTATGTGTGAAGGAGCTAGAACAGTGGATGATGTGAAAAATCGAGGAAAATAGGTTGATAAATGGGTAAGGAAGTCAATAGGGCCTATGCTAATGTTTGATTCTCAACAATAAAATGAGACGTATCAGAGGGTGCAAAAAGAGGTACTTGGAAAAGATTGGGGAGCATCAACGTCATCTGTGCCTCTTGTCGGAGATCACGTTGTGCCAGAGAGGCCAACTGGGAAGGTAATCACTCTAAGAGAATTCTTGGGAAGCTGCATAGAGCTAATGAAACATGAAACTGTGATAAATTCACTAAATGAAATGATTAATCACTGCACAAAAGGAAGGGAAACTCTTATTTCATAGAGGGTTGTGAATCAGGTACTGCGCAGGAAGAGGACCAATGGAGAATTCAGATTCAGTGTGTAAATCAGGGAGTATGATGTGGATAATGTTATTCTAGATATGGTATCTGATGTGAATGTATTAACAAAGAAAACTTGGGAGATGATGGGAAAAACAAAGCTGGTATGGTCTCCAGTTTAGTTGAGGCTCGCAAATCAAAACAAGATAATATAAATTGACCGATTGACAGGAGTACCTATGGACATAGATGGGGTGCGCAATGTGGTAGACTTTGAAGTTATTGAGATCGTGGATGATAGTAAACCACATCAAACACTGATGAGAATTTATTGGGTCTTTGATAATCAAGAGATCATTAATCTGAAGAGGAGGGAAATGATATTTGAAGTTAGATATTTGAAGGTTACTGCACCATTGAGCCCAATAGAAGGGAAGAGATACATAGAACACGCAAGAGGAAACAACATTAAAAATTTGTATAACATGACTACATGGATGGATGATTATGTAAACTCCACTACAGATGGTACACTAAGTTGGAGAAGTATCAGTTCACATGCATCGGATTTAGAATAAGGTCTAGAGCATTGGTAGTAGAGGATGCATGATGCATCGACTAAACGATGTGCATGCGTAACACGGTCTTTGCGTTGGACTGGAATAGATCTATGTGATCCACCTAGGTTATATGATAGATTGACTAATATAAGCTTGTTTGTAAATGCAATTGAGTTGTAGGAACCTGAACAACAAAGGCTCTTGGCACTAGATGTTTTCCTAAAAGTGACTCCAACTAGATGGTGGGATACACATAAAGGGAATGGAAGAATGGTTGCAGTGTAGAAGACTAATAAAAGTCAAGTTTGGTATTGAGGTAGAAAATATTGTGCAGAGGTATACAGGGGACAGTGAACCAGTGGATCATGTGGAGAAGTGCATAGACATATGGAACATGACATGAAAGGAAGAAGACATACATAGATTTATACATACACTGGATACAATTTCAAAGAACTGGTATCTATAATTGGAAATGCGCAGAGAAACAATAAACTGGGATGATATGACACAAAGGTTCAAGGTCACATTTACATTTCAACGTGAATCTTCATCAATAGATGAAATGCTACAGGCTATTCTAACTAAGATTTTCTCAAAATAAGGGTTGATGGAGGTGGTACCAGTATGCGATGCACACAAAGATGTTATGAATGTTCATGAGTTATTGGAGTGTTACAACGTTGCTAAGGAAGAACATGGTGAGGAAGATCCCAAGAATGTGCAAGTACCTGAAGCATAAGGAGAACAGGAAATATAAGGAGCAGAGCTTGAGTTCGCTGCATACACACAACTAATAAAGATGCATAAGGTAAACATTGGGACGACAAAGAATATAAATTTTGCATAGATATGGGATTATTGGAGTGATGAGACAATAGAGAAGATTGCAGACTTGTTGCGTGAATATCAAGACCTATTCTCAACTACATTTTTAGAGATGAAGAGGATATATGGATATTTAGGCAAGATGGAGATTTCCTTGAAACCAAGTGCTAAGGCAATGCGATAGAGGCCTTACATGTTAAATCTGAAGTACAAAGAGAAGGTTAAAGCATAAACATAAAGAATGTTGGATGTAGTAATTATTGAACCTGTGGTGGAATCAGAGTGGATAAGCCCAATGGTAATGCAAGAAAAGAAGATAGGAGGTATCAAGATTTGCATGGATCTAAGGAAGTTGAATGATGCATGCTTAGATGATCCATTCCTAACACCATTCACATATGAGGTACTAGAGAATGTAGGGGGGTAAGAAACTTATTCTTTCATAGATGGATTCTTGAGGTACCATGAGGTAAAAATTTCTCAAGAGGACCGATACAAGACTACTTTCATGATAGAGTGGGGAAGTTATCAGTATACAGTAATTCCCTTTGGACTGAAGAACGCACCCGTAATTTTTTCAAGAGTTGTGGTTGCAATGTTCAAGGAATTTATCCATAAGTTTCTTGAAGTGTACTTAGACGATTGGACTGTGTTCATCCTACTAAAGGATTACATAGAAGTGCTCTGGCTAATGTTGGATAGGTGTAGACAATGCCATATTTTGATGAATTTGAAGAAGTGTATTTTTTTCACACTGCTTAGGATTTTGTTAGGCCACGTATTCTGCAAACAGGGATTACTAGTGGATCCAACCAATATTGCAGTGATTTTGGATTTAGAACCACCTACATCAATGAGATAGCTAAAGGAAACTCTGGGTCATAAATGATATTACAGGAATTTTATCAAAGGATACGTGCAGATCACAACACCTATGGAAAATTTGTTGAAGAAGGAAGTAAAGTTCCAATGGAACAAGGACTATCAGAAGGGTTTGGACACATTAAAACAAAAACTAGTGATCGTATCGATTTTGATATTTCCATATTGGAACAAGGAGTTCCATGTTCATATAGATGCATCGTCCATAGTGTTGGGTGTAGTGCTATCTCAACTAGAGGAGGGAGACATAGATCACCCAATTTCTTTTGCAAGTAGGAAGTTGTCCATAACAGAGAATAATTATACCACTATAGAATGAGAAGGATTGGAAATGGTATATGTGCTATATAAGTTCACACATTATTTATTGGGGTCTCACCTTAATATGCACTTATACCAATCTACATTAAAATACTTAGTGAACAAGCTGGTGTTGAGGGGAGAATACGCAGATGGATTTGTTGTTCCAGGAATATTATTTTGAGGTTGTGGTGAAACCAAGGATGCTGAATGCAGGGCCAGATCATTTATTACACATATTATCAGGGTAATATGTAGGTAATTTAGATGAAATTTTACCAAATGCTCAACTATTTATAGTTAAAATGGTGGATGATTATTTCTCGGACATCGTGCAGTTTCTAAGTACAAGAATGGCCCCATCAGACATGATAGTGGCATAGAAGAAACAATTAGTAGTGAAAGAAACAGATTATCAGTTGATTTCAAGGAACTTATACAAGTTGGGTGTAGATGGAATATTGAGACGATGTGTGTTGGAACATGAAATGCCTATGATACACATTAAATCACATGAAGGGATTGTAGGTGGAAATTACGCAGGTAAGGAAACGACACACAATATTTTGTGTGTAGGGATCTGGTGGCCCAAAATGTATAAATATGCTAAAGAACATTTTTTATCATGTGATGTATGTCAAAGAGTGGGAAAGCCATCCAAGAGGGATGAAATTCCTTTAAATCCACAAGTTATGTTGCAAGAATTTGATAAATGGGCCATAGACTTTGTGGGGCCAATTAACCCAAAAGAAAAAAGATCAGGGGCAAGGTACATATTCATTGCGACATAGTATTTGAAATGATGGGAAGAATAAACACCAGTCATAAACTGCATCGTGGAGACTGCTGCATGATTTTTGTTTGAGAATGTAGTCACACGATTTTGGTGTCTGCGCATATTACTTAGTGATCAAGGAACACACTTCCTAAATAAAACAATTGAAAAATTGAATGAGGATTTTAAAATTCATCATCAAAAGAGTAGCCCATATCATCCTCAGGCCAATGGGATAGTGGAATCTTTCAATAAAATCTTGGAGAAGGCTTTGATAAAGATCTGCAATGTAGGGAGAGATGATTGGGACTTAAGAGTTCCTACAATTTTATAGGCCTATAGGACGATAAGCAAAAAGTTTACACGGAAGACACCTTCCAGGTTGGTCTATGGGAAAGAAGCAATGATGCCAATGGATTTTATTCTACCTACCCTGCGCATTGCAATGATCAATGATCTTTCGAACTCTGGCGTAATAGAGGAGAGATTGTCACAGTTGGTACAACTTGAGGAAGATCGGTTTTTCATAGGTTTCCATTAACAATTTCATAAAGAAAGAGAGAAGGCATGGCATGATAGACACGGTAAACAAAAAAGGTTTCAAGTAGCGAACTTAGTAACTATACTATAGTAGGAAGATAAAACATAGAAAAACATATAAAAAGTAGAGAAAGGAAGAAAAAAAAAAAAATTAGATATAGAAAAAGAAAAATATTATAGAGTACTAAGGCATAAGAAATTGCATGGGAGGAATGATTATCGCACATCGGGATGGATCTGTTCCAATTAAGACAATGTTACATAGAAGAAAAATACCACGAAACAAACTGATGGAAAAGAAGAGCAGTTGCGTATTATGGTCCTGACAAGACCGTAAAAAGGCCTTAAAGTACATAAACGACAACTACAAAGTGGTAATGACAGGCCATAAAGATGCCATATAGTATTAAATGGTATATTTTTTTGAAAATCATGACATAATGGTAGTACGAGGAAAAATCACTCGAAGGATTTGGTATTAACACTGCATGTATGTAACCATTCATCAATCATGGTGGTGGATTGGACAAGTTAGTTAAGGTGTGAAGAGACATGCATAGTTGGAAAGGAGGCACAAAATAAATTGAATTTCACCAAGCGTAAATCATTATTACTCAGAGTTACCTACTAGAGAGAGTGACTCGGAGAAAACCAGAGCAAACCCGAGTGACTTAGAGCCGAACTACATCCACACCAGAATAACCACATAGAAAGTAAAGGAGCCTATCACACAAAAAAATGGACCTACTGAAAGTTGGAGCACCATAACTAGTGACATGAAAGCAATAGAAATGACCATCAATTGCACCAGAGGTGGAGGAAATACCTAGAGCTTCGACTTCGTATTCAAAAGAAATCTTTCACAAGGATTATATCCCATTGAGGAAAAACAATGCACCTCAAGTTAAAGTACCAATAGATGGGAAATACTTGCTGGAAGCATCACTAGTCCCACCTAGTGTAAGTGTGGAAGGAGACATGTTAAGAAAGGATTCCGACCTCAATTTTGTTGATCATGATATCACAGATGAGCAGAAGTTTCCTAAGTTGGCTAGGGAAAAGTACTTGTGGGCTAAGGGCATACCAGGCATAAGAGCAATATTGCTGGAAATGTAGATGTGGGAAACAAGACTCGATAATTCGAGAATACTGGACCTATTGGAGGTTCCACACTTCCGACCCAACCTAGAAATCAATGTCTGTGTTAAGTTACTACTCAGTCACGTCCATGGAGGGACATTATGGCTTGACCCACTGGTGTCAATTGATACTACATTAATTGTGCAGATCATAGGGATACCGAAAGTAGGATAGGATCCGACCACCTTTATCAACAAAGTAGGGAAGAGAGCTCTATCATAAGAAATGAAGGATAATTTTCACACCTTCAGGGGAAAAGGGGGATTGGATGTCATGAAAATCAATGATAACATTGTTCAGTTAGCAACACAGGTGTTGGCCTACAAATTGTTGCACAAGTGCCGTAAGGATGAAGTATTGACTGGAGTGATTGGAACCACAGAAAAATGTTCATAAGGGGTCCAAATGAACTGGGAAACCTTCTTGGTGAATCAACTTTTGAAAGACTATATCAAGGCCCAGGAAAAGGGTACGGAGTTTCATTATKTCTGGATTATGGTTTTGATTGTACTGATAGGATGGCAGTAACCGAGATATGCCAACTTATGGAATACACCATAAAAAAGGAGGAAACAAGACAATAATGTTACATTTTATGTATACTTTGACTCAATCAGGTATATAATCAAACATACACCATGAATCATARCTGAGACAGTGAAAACCTACAAGGATATTATGTGGTTCAAAGCAGGGATGCACCACATGTACGTGCAAGAAAAGAAGGATGTATGCCYGATCGTGAATGATTGGGAAGATGGGTGGAAAACCCTGACATAACAAATGGGCCACCTGGAAGATGAAGAAGAAAAGGACAAGGGTGATGAAGAACTGGATGAGGGGAAGGGGAATGACCAGAACAATGGTGCAAGAGATACGCTTGGGCCACCAATTGGAGAAGTGCAGTCCCCAATCCCCAAAACAGGAGAAAAATAAAAAGATAAGGGGAAGGAGCCARCAGGAGGTGCGCGCAAGAAGACCAAACCACACAAGGTAACCCTAGTCTATAATTTGATCAATGACGACATGGACCGAATCGACTACCAAGTATGATATGCCGCAAACAAATTCATTGAGGAAGTGATGAGGAAACAAGAAGAGAAACACTAGAAGGTGCAATATCAATTGGTAACACTATAACATCTCTTGGAAGCATCCATAATAACAACAGAGTGCAGGTCAGAGGGAGAAAAGTCCACAATTCGGGTGGAGGAAGCAAAGACTTCTCATCCAATCTTAACCAAGTTAGCAACTGGGAATAGAATGCTACAAATTGAGATAGATGCAATTAAGTTCCCAACGACAAAACTACAAGAATAGATGAAGGCACTAAGCCATCTGAACATAGTGGTGTCATGAATGCCTATAAAAATATTAAAAGGCTTGCAAATAAGCATGTTGCATGAGATTAGGCTCTAAGGAGATGAAGCACACTGGGAACTTACCAAAGTATAGGATGAAAGGGCTCAATTGTAGCAACAATATGAAACTGTTCTACAAAAAAGGAGCGTAGTGGAAGGGAATGTGAAAGGAGTAAGGAAGGAAAATAATGAGGCTAAGGAAAGAGCCAAGAAATATCTAAAGGAAAAGGATGAAGCTGAGAGTATGATGCAGAAGACACAAGAGAATTTCAAAAAGTTGTACAAGGAAATGCCAGAAGTCCCAATAGTAGTAAAGGCTACTATGGTAGAGCATGCATTGAAGATTGACAAAGTCATCAAATGCTTACACATGAAAATAGAGGATCTACAGATATAAAGTATATTGAGAACACCACTAGAGGAACGAGTAGACATAGAGAGAAAGATGATGAAAACCGTGGCCAACATCATGAAAGTGCAGGAAGAATGTGCCAAACTATGCGAGGAAAGTGCACAAGTCATGACAGATTTGGTAGAAGATCCAGAGATGAAGGTCGTGGAAGAAAAATTAATAGAAGCGTAGGAAAAGGTCGAACAAGCTTCAAAGAAAATAAACACACTTCCACGAGCTGAATGTATTAAGACCATTTTCGCACAGAGGAAGTCATACATGGACATTGAAAATATGAGGGATCAATAAAGGATCCTTCAACAATGCTTAGGACCGCTGCAGGAAGAAGAATTGAGAGAGATAGGAAAATTGGCCACTACAAAGGGAAAGGTGAAAAAAGCAACACATGAGTCAGAAGAAAATATTACAACACTGACTGCGAAGAGGGCCGAAGAGATTGTGGAAACATAAGAAACTATAATAAGAGAAGTTGTGTCAGTGAAGAAAGCCTCCCAAAAGTTCATCCAATGATGGAGGAGCGCACAAAAGGCCTAAGTGGCTCAGGACGAGCCACATGTGAGTGTTGGGGGCCTGTTGGACATGAATTATGGAAATAAGATTCATGAAAAATACTAAGTATAAAATATGTGCATAGAAGAAGAAGGAAGACTAATGGTAATATGAATTTGAATTCACTAATAGCTAACGAAGAACAAAGACAAAACAATGTGCACAAAACCAATAAGTAAGAATGAAAAGAATGATCACCTCCCATTCCCTCACTATTGTAGAAACCTGGTTCCTGTAGTCCCAATAGATACCTTAGGTGAGACCTCATTTACATGCAGGTGATGCCAAAAGGGCTGGTGTCTAAAGGGTTTTTGTTGGTCAATATAATTCAAACCTAGGGTCTTACAACCGAGTGCAAAACCAACATCATGGAATGTGAAATTGGAATGTGAAATTCTAGCACTCATACTCGACACTAGTGAACCCATTTCCAACAAAAAATATTCACAATTCTCTACATGTAGGCATCATGCTTCTTCAGGTCAAATAATCTCAACACCATTCAAGTTTACCTATTACAACATGACATGATGTCCACCACATTTATTATACTCATATTGAATTTGATGGGTAATTAGGATCCCACCATGTCACACACATTTGGATGTGCCTACATAATCCCTATTTCAGAAATCAAAACATGCCCAGGATAAATAGATGGCCAAGATCCATATTTTTTGGTATCCATTGGTTCCTCCCATTACTTATGTAGATATACATGTCTACTCCATCCTCATTATCATCAACAAATTTCCTCACACCTCCCATCCACAAACACAATCTATGTTGTGTATTTCAAAACAAAAACATGACCATTGCTGAAAATAAACATCGTAGCATACAAAACCGAACATAAGGGCTATGAATTTAGAGCAACCCAGTCAAATTCCCATGTAAATATGTAAATATTTACATGGAACATTCATATGTAGATATCATGGTGCATACTTAAATAATACAAAAGCAAATAACAATGAAAAAAAGGTACTATAATGAAGATTGTAACTATTTATATGCCATTAAGGCCCTTTGGATGAAAGTAATATAATTGATGGGGTACACCCATATGTGATTTATTATAAATGAGAAATTTCTAGACAACCAATACATGGCACAATTCCCTATGATTAAAATAGTTCAATTATTGGGGAGGATGGATTCTTGGTCTAACCAATGGTCATTTGGCATGCAAGTCTTCAGCCACATATCCTGCACACTTAACTAATATTTTTCCAGGCCAAAATTTCCAACCAACTCCCTACTCCAGTTGCCACCAATTATATCCATTTTATTTAGTATGGGAACTCAACTTATTGTTTCCAAACCCTACAGGTTGTCACTTGGAATAAAATTGTACTATAATAAAGCATATGCCTATATTTCTTTCTATTCATCTCCACATCAGGACTATATTTATCTTGGGGTACCCAACTATTATTCATACACTTGAACTCATAGATTATCTAGGGAAGATATATCACTATAGATATGTTTAGTATCACAACCTTTGTCCATTTGAAATAAGTTGTTATATTTTTCTCATATGTTTCAGAATATTGTAGCTACAACTTCACACAACCAACTACATTGTTTCACAACATTGCACTCGAGTTATATGTTCCTTTATGATTCATAGTCATGTATCCCTTGTCTATAAACTTATATATCTTCTTCCATCTCAAATATAGTGACCTACACGTAGTTATGTTCCTTTTCACATACTTTCTATGATGCATCACTTGGCCACCTTATTGTCCCTTTCACATGGAACATGCTTAATCTCTTGTGATGATGCAACCATGCAATGTATCCTCAAATTCATCATGTACCATGCACACTACATATATCTATAGAAAATCATAGATCATATTTACCATCATCTCTATCCAATCACTATTTTACTTTTGTTTCAATATCATAGCTTTTCTCAGGAACATTTCCATCTCCTCCAACTGTTCTTGCTCAACTATCAAAGCTAGTTGTAGAAGGACGAATAGGAAAGGTATATGATTCTTCATTCTACCATTTCAGATAGGCATAAGAGGACTATAGAATAGAATCACAATCACCCATACACACAAACTCTCATTTCCTTCATCATAGATTTAGGACACATCTCACATCCAGATACCATGTAACATGTTGAGCTAGTGGTTGAAATATAAGGAGTATGCATCCTCACTACTCCATTTCTCTATATTCTCTGAGATTTTGAGGTTCCTTTAATGAATGCCATAGATCCTATAGAATTATATTCACAAATATCTTGAGAGATAGATTGTCCTTTGTTCCCCAAAATCAACCTACAACTCCCTCATCATCTTCTAGTAGCTTACTCAACCTCTCTCACCGTAGTTCTAGATAATATCTACAACTCAACATCGAGTAGTCTCTTAGCATGATATTTTTCTTCATGTCTCTATATTTTTTTACTAACACACCATCCCTAATATAGTATTTTGTCACTGTTATGGAACATCAATGCTTGGCCTCTTTGTTTACATAGCATCATCACCCATTAGCAAGTAGACTCACCTTCAACCATCTTGCATAGTCCGCACAACAATGGTCTCTTTTGTAGTTTCATTCTTAAACTAGGAAGAAAGCGAGGATGCTTCCAACCTAAATCAATAGGAACTGATGTAGATAAGGAGGTCACCCCCATGGAATATGTTATCACACTAAAATTTCTTACTTGTGGAATTTCCAATAGTCTTACAAAATATATCACTAATGGCATGCTTAACCTCCATTTCAACCCCTTTCCACCACCATATGACCTCTAACTCACCAAAAACTGTATAGAGGAATATTTAATTTGACCAAAAGGTGATAGTATAAATATTAGCCCCAAGAAGCGTGCTCAAACAACATGGATAATAACCCCAAAAGCTACACCACTCTGCCAAAAAGCCAATTTTGACTATTTCTAGTTGGGATTTGCTAAAATTGGAAGTTAGTTATATATGAACCATTTTAATCCCCAATTGTTGTTGTTAATATTGATTTGGTCATATTTAGCCACTATTTTGAAGACCATGTAAATAGGGTTTAACCACAATTTTCCCTATCAATAAATCCTTTGAGTTCTCTCTATTCATCCATTATCACAAGTAAGGTTATGCTACAAAAATTCCACAAGAAATATTGAGGTCATCTTCCTCTTGATAATGTATTTCTTCTCTAGGTACATTTCTTATCCATCAAGGAGGGAGTCATCAACACATCAAGGAAGCTAAGGACCCATCCCAAGGAGGGGCTTTGGAGCCCATCATCTTCATTAATCTCTCTTCACAATTGTTTTCTTGGCCTATTCATTGGTTAACAGTTGTGGGTTAAGCAAAAAAAATTATTTTGTACACCCTTATCATAAATTTCACATAACAAATTGGCAACTCCACTAGGGAAAATATGCAAATCTTATTCCCTAGTTGTGGGTTTTCTTGTTTCCCCCCTCACCAACCTCACCGATAGTTTAAATTTAGGAATTCACTTTTTATTTCTTTCTTTTTGATTGCATAGAAGTTTATAGGTTACAACCCTTCATTTATACCTCGGGAACAAGCCCATAAGATATTGAACACTTTTTTCTACACTTGTTCAGTGTAGAAGCTACCCCCATTTTCTACACTTGTTCAACACACATTTTTTTTTTTTGGGGGGGGGGCTTGGTTTATTCACTCATTAAGTGTAGAAACTGCCCCCATTTATGCACTACCAAAGCATATTTTGGGGTACTTTTCTACACTATTCCTAGAACTATTTTTTTTTTCTTCTGTACCTTCCACTTTTAGGATTTCTTTTTGATGCATTATATATTTATTTTTTAGTATACTAAGGATTGAACCATAACTTGATTGAATATCTCTTCGACTTTCTTCATTTACAAAAATTTCAGACAAAGAAAATCCTTCCTTGTTGCCTTAGTATGTGTCCTTGTCTTTTGATTTTTGTTTAAGGTTTTGTGTTATGACATCATTTTCCACCTCATATGCATTGGTGCCTTATTGCCTGATTCATATACCCTTTCCCTACTTGAAGAATCAATCCCCCTTTATCTCCCCTCATAAATCATTTAAAAACCCCATTTTTGAAGATGTACATGCCTTATTAGTCATGTTTCATGTGTACATACGCTTGTTGGCCTTTATCAACGAGTGTATACAATTATTTGTCTCATAAAATATATAATTTTGCTAAATTCCAGGCCAGTTTTATGGCTTCCTCTAGTTCCTAACCCCTTATTTACCATGGATAAAACTCTAACTAATTATTTGGAGTATAAAAAGGATCCAAGGGGTAGAAGAGAGATCATCATGTTGGAATATTGAGAGGGGGGGGGTGTGTGAATCAATATGACCACATTATACCACTTTTAACCACAATATACATTCTTTCACTTTATCAACAATTTTCAATAGTTTATCATCAATGTATCATCTATGATTTCATTCAATGTATCATGAGCATATAATCATAAACAACATCACATCAACATAATCACACCATATACACAGTAGACCAATATTTATGTGGAAACCCAAATGGGAGAAAACCACAGAATGATTTCTTATATATATCAAGAATTCATTCATAGGAAGCAACAAATTCCCAATTCTCCAGCTACAACTGGAAGGAGGATACAACCCCCTATTTACAGGATCCAACCTGAAGGAAGCTGCAACTTCCTAAATTGTCTAGATCCAACTATAAGGAGGTTACAACCCCCTCATTCTGAGGATACAACCTAAAGGAATATCCAACTCCTTGAGTTCTTTGGCACCAACCATAAGGATTATACAAACCCATTTCCTTGCCCCATCATGCCACCCTAAAATATATGTGTAGACCAATTTTCACTACCACAATCACTGCCATTGTCATTGCCACTATCTCTGCCACTGTCACTACCACTGTAACCTGTCAACCTGTCACTATATCCAACCTACCATTGTCAACCTTTCCAACCTATCACTGTCACCGATACTCAAAAATATCCTCTCACATGGATCATATACCAAGGACACCTCTCAACTATATGTCCAACATCACCACACATGCCTCTACCAAGCATGTACCAAGATCATAAACTTACCATCACAAGATATGTGTCTCAACCATGTACCAAATCATGTACCAAACCATCAACTTATAACATACTAAGCAGAAACCGTGTACCACAACATGTACCACAATAAGTGCATCAACCATGCACCAACACCTGAACCAAACCGTGCATCAACCATGCACCAATACCTATACCAAACCATGCATCAATCATGCACCAACACACGTACCAAACTGTGTATCAACCATGCACCATAACCTATACCATATGCCTCAACCATCAACCATGTACATGAAAACCATACCAACTAACAATCATATACCATACTATGTATCAACCATGTACATCAACAATGTACATCAACACTTGTACCAACAATGTATCTCAACCATATACTAGATCACTCAATCATGCCATACACCATGTACCATAAGATATGTCAAGCAAGTACCATCAAAGGTGTACCTCAACAAAGTACCAAAAAAMCAATATCATATACCAAGTATATTCCTCAACCATGCACTTAATATGTGCCTCAAGCATGTGCCAATGCCTCAAAAATATACCAAAGACTTGCCTCAAACATGCACCATAACATCATCAACATGAAATCCTCAAAACATGCATATAAACATACCTGTAAATCCATAACAGACTTGGTGTATGTGATCATGGACCTGTAGACTTTACTCAACTTCATCAACAAGAGAATAACATCTTCATCAAACTTTACCTTAGTCTCACGTGACTAGTTTTTGGATTAGTCACAAACCCTAACATTCAACAAGCATAAATCTGTACCTGTAATGAATGATGGTATGAAACTTGTACCCATTGTTATTCAATATATTCTCTACATTTCCTCCAAGTTTAACTTCTTGGAACATCCCAGAAAAGGAGTTATAGAAAAAATTGCAGACCTTTCTGAATTTTGGCATATTCTAGAGAGCGAACTTGTAGAGCATGCTACACATAAAATATTTCATTTGATTATTTCATTTGGGAAATTAACTAACTAGAACACTAATGGATTTGATTTCAATAATATTATGTGAAAAATGATTATCTTGTAACTACTTATTTGCAGTTGTCTGCTTAATTGTGTGCATGTGATTGAAGGAACTATTGGAGAAGAACGCTGGAGAAAGAGTTTTGATTGAGGGATCTTCATCAAATGGTTGGAACCAAGAACTTTCTTAGAAAAATATAGTTAGATAGTGAGTTTCATTTTATTTGATTGTCTTTGGATTGAGTGTGGTCTTTTGGTCATTACTTTGTTGTGGTTGTAACCCAAAACTATAGGAGATATTTCTCCATCAATAGAATTGGCAACCATATTGGGGATTGTCCACTGTTAGGTTAGTTTAGGGTGCTTAGATTTTTTTTTTTTCTTGATTACTTTATGATTTTACTGTTAATTTCAATGTGCTAGAAACCTAGATTTTCTTTCCAATCATTGGATCCAGTCTGTTTCTTGTATTTTCTTGAAATTCTTGGTGTTCTATGCTCTATCTTTAAGTAACAATAGCATACATATGTGCCCTATAAGAGGGAAAGGTGTGTACATTCGTACATTGACTTGGTGACATGCACGTGTATGTCCTGTGAAGAGGTATTTATACATTTTTTCTTGGTCAAGGTCTTGTTTAGGCCTATGGGGGTTCTCATGGGCTCTCCTAGTTTTTGTTAGTACCTTAGCAGTCTCGGAAGTCAATATTTATTTATAAAAGAAAAAAAAAACAAGTTTATTGGATGTTTTTATGGTTTTGAGTCTTTATTGGATTTGCTTTATGGTATAAGTAGTTTTTTTGAGTCTTTTGATTTATGAATTGGTTTTGCAGTGTATTTTATAATATGAAAGTCTTGGTTTAAGAGTAGTTCCATCTTTATCCTTTTCATTTCCATCTTTAAAGAAAAAATAAAAATATATTAGTATATGCATTTTTTTCTTGTTATCTTGAAAATCATTTAAAAGGAAAAAGATCTTGTTTGCTTCTTTTTATTTTCTCATGTTTTAGATAGAGTTGTATTGTGCATTTTACATTGAAAAGAGAAAATATTGCATTTCAAGGTGTTGGCACCCAAAGTTTTGGGTTAATTTTTCATGCGTGCACAAACGAAGTTGTGCATGCTCATTCCAAGTTTTGTGCGCACCCAAGAAATTGAACAAGGGGTGTGTGTCGGACCAAGTTTTGATATTGCACACCAATTCTAAGGTTTATCAAGTGAATGCCAGCCCAAGTTTTGTCAGTTGTATCAAAAATCAAGAAGAAATATGTTGGAATCAAGAAAGGAATCATCGAGAAATATTCTTGAATGATTACTGCTAGTAGCACAAGGGAACATGGAGCTGGAAAAAGATGAGCTGGTGAGGCAGTTAAGATTGCCCCAATTCCAGAAGGCTACATGGACTACAAGTTGGTTCCAGAAGCGTGCAAGGAAGTTTATTGGTAGAGCAAGTGGAGAAGAACTAAAAGAGACAGAGCTCCCAAGCAGAGAAATCTATAAAAGGAAGCAACTGTATCAAAAATAAAGTTAGATACTCACTTAGAGGATTCATTAAGTTGTTGTTTGTTGTGTGTCAAGATCACTCTAATCTTGTGTAGTAGTGTAGTTATGTAATGCTTCTAATTAGAAGTCTGAGTCTATCACACATCTAAGGTCTGAAAGGATGCATAGAGTGAAATGTATTGAAACTACAGGGAATTATATAAACAAGACATGAGTCTCTGTTACTGTTGAATATAGTTTTCTTAATGTATGCTTGTGTTCAATGGAATGAAAGGAGTAATAAAGATGCATCAATTATGGTCTATCATGTGTTCCTTATGTGGTATTTGAATATGTGTGTGTATTTTTTTACATATTGATAATAGTAATTTGGTTTTAATGGAGTGTATGAATGCTATCTTGGATGGATCCCTATGTATTTAGTCCTTCATCCATGTCATAAGACCATATGGTCTCTGTGATCCTCATGGTGTCTCGGGTGAGACCTTCTTCAACCTTGGCTGAAGATTGATATGCTGATGCTTTGAGTTTTTTGTTGGTCAAATCTAGATGAACCCCGGGTCTAAACTCCTCAACTTTAGGAAGGACACACACAAGCATGAAACGACCCAAATTGTTTTTCCATTGTGAGGACCTAAAAGTATTGTATTGGAGGATGAAGGCAAGAGATGAGGTGGTATCCATCTCGGGAGGAAATCCAAGACTAGCTAATTGAAAAGGAGCATGAGTTTTCCCTGTGAGAAACTCAGGGTTTGAGAGTGAATGTGAAGAGATGGAAAGATAAGTATATTTATATTATAATAATAATAATAATAATCTATTTTTAAGGTCACAGCCAAGCCAACACACCAAATTGGTGTATGAGACCCCCTTGTTTATGGGACAAGGGACCCCCCTCCGCCCAGCGATTTGACTGGTAAAGTCTACGAAGATATACATACCCTAGCCCCTCTAGATTTGAACCTGTGACCTCTTAAGAGGAAACACATGTTCTTAACCATTAGGCCCACTCAGGCTGTAGCATGAGACATTCTTTGTTGAATTTCCTTGTTCGTTGTATGAATGGTTGAAAAGGAAAACTACTACCAATTCTACTTTGTGGCCTCTAGAACCCATAGTTTGTGATCAATTTATGCTTGATAGGTTAAATGCGTTGAACAATAAGTGGAATCGGGCCATTGAATTTTGGTTTTCTAGAGTAAAGGAGGGATGTATCATTGAAATTGTTGTGGAATACACTAATTCTTTCAGTGAGGATGAAATACAGTTTGTGGAAGTTCTGAGGAAATGAATGCTAAAAGATAAGCTACTTTGAATAAAGATGTTGTTCATGGAGAAAGAGAAGATGTCCATGGATCCTGCCAGAATGGCTGAGTAAACTCCCCTAGCATTGGGGGGGTTGCAAAGAAAGGGGGAAATGAGAGAGGAGATGGATCCATAAATTGTTGAGATGAGGTGAAGATTGGGATGGACCCAAAATAGTAGAGCAGAGAGAGAGATACTCAAGAATATTTGAGCTAAGAATGAAAGTGGAGTAGAGAGGTGGAAAATATATAGCAAGGATGTGGGATGAGGGGTCAGGCATAGGATGAAGAGAAAAGAGACAACACTAGGAGGAAGTGCGATAGAATTCATTGTGCTAGAGTGGAGCACAAGTGAAGATAGGTGGTGTGGTGTCGAGAGTAGTGTTTCTAGTGGGGATACAAATAATAGTAGTAGGAGTAGTCCYAGGGGCCCAGGTGACA
Source organism: Picea mariana (assembly GCA_032191745.1). NCBI lineage: Eukaryota > Viridiplantae > Streptophyta > Pinopsida > Pinales > Pinaceae > Picea > Picea mariana. The sequence continues at coordinate 286,242 of JASDQU010100458.1, read as the reverse complement.
AAGCACGAKCCCCTTGGCTATTGTGGAGTGTTGAAACCTCAGAGGAAGATGAGGAAAAAAGTAGAAGCATAGGAGAAAGGAAGGAAGATGGAGGATCCCCTAGTGGCGGGGGAGAATAATTGGCAATTGTAGATGGTCTTGCATGGTTGCAGGTAGGAAACTCTCTGKGTCCCCCTCAAAATAAATGTTAGAAGAAGATGGACTTACCCCCCCTTTGAACCACTCCCCTTGCGCATTTTTTTATCAAGAATAAATAACAACATATAGTGAATGGATTGGTATAGGAGAAAGAGTAGAAGGAGATAAAGGAGAAGAGATGAGTGAAGAATAAGGTGAAGTCAATGCTACTTCACCAAGACAAGTATCAGTACTGAGGAGTTTGATATCGATCAGTCAGATCAGAGGAGTTTGTTTGAGAGTGACTATGGCGAATCAGGATAACACTTTGAGGCTACCCGTGTTCCATGGAATGGGTAAGGATGAAGTGGAACAACATTGGTTTATGTGTGAAGAAACATGGTCTATGAAGAGGATCGAAAATGAAGAAGAAAAGATTGCGTAACTGGAAACCATGTTCAGGGACAAAGCCTTGATGTGGTACATGAAGTACAAAGGCACTATGCCAACGAGACAAATGAGGTCTCTAATGAAGATCAAGAGGGATTTACTGAAGGAATTTCAAAATCCCAAGTTTGAATCTGAGTGTATTAATGAGATTGAGGAGATTAAGAAACAACAAGGAGAAACCATGTGGGGTTATGACCAACGGTTTAAGATTTTGTTGGATAGGTTAACGTTCTAGATTCAGAACATGCAACACAGAGAGTTGTTTATTGTGGGGTTTCTTCCCCATATTCGAGTCCCACTCACACACTAGAAGGTGATGACTTAAGAAGAGGAGATAGAAATTGCAATGCTCCTAGAAGGTATACCAAGAGGGGCATAGATGTTGACGAGATTGGCGTAGGTGCAGTTGCAACATGCCAATATGACGATGCAGTTGCAAGTTATGGAAAAGAAAAAATTTATGTGAAAGCACGTATGGTGTACCACATGTTGCACTGAGGGGAATTGCACAAATGAGTTCCCTGTACTTCCAAATTATGTGGCGATAGGCGCGTCGAGTCCATTCCCAACTGGATAGACATAATCGCGTGAGATATACCGACAATGGGATCATGTACCATTCCACTGCCGAAATTTGTAGAAGTATCAAAAGACACATCATACTCTATTATGTGAGTTCTATAAATCCATTTGGACATGATGTCAATAACTTTTGGTCACTCTAGATGATGAAATAAAATAATCGTGATGCATTCCGGGTACAGGAATAACAAAAGGGTGGTGATCGTGGTGGTGCTAAGAGAGGCAGATACCAAGGAGTTCCTAGAGGTGGATATGGGCATGGTCACAATCAAGGATATGGCGGAGGGGGAGGTAGATCCCCCACTCATTTAAATTGTGAATAAATTGGTCATGTATCAAGGTTTTGTACCAAATCATGCATGCTTTGTGAATAGTTCTACAATACCAAGCATGTCACATAGGATTGTCCCGACTTAGTGAAGAAGTGAGAAGAAAAGAAAACACATTTCAATATGGTGCATGCGGTGCCACATAAAAATAATAAGAAATACAAGGAAGTTGATGTTGAGGTGGTAACCCAAGGAGGAGAAAATAAAGGAATGGACTTAGAGCATGCTAAGAGCTTGGGTCAGAAGTTGGAGGAGAAGATTAGAAAGGCAACATATCCCCCTCCTAAGTTTGATTTTTTCCAACAAAAGTAGTTTCTACGTGACACACATAGATCCATTGAAGAAGAAAGAGCACGCGAAGAGTTGCATCATGAGACGCAAAGATCACTTGAAGAGGCTTAGGTCCATGAAGAAATGCAATGCACGACCCAGAGGTTGCTGGAGGAGGCCTAGATTTTGGAAGAAGTGTAGTGGGTGACACAAAGGTCACTAGAAGAGGCTTGCGCTTGGGAAGAGCTTCAACGTGCAACACAATAGTTGTTGGAGGAAGCTTGTATGTGTGAAGAATTTCACCACACCACACATAAGTCGATGGAATAAGCATGAAGACATTAAAAATTACAACACGTTGAGCAAAGAGAAATTGAGGAACATTAGCTGGAGGAGCTGAAGCACCCAATGCACAAAGAATAATTGTGCGACTTAGGCCGCGAGACAAACATAGAGGATCGAGTAACCAATTTCTTACGTTGTTATTTGAGATTGCTTAATGATCTTAATATTTTGAAGAAGTTAATGTATATGTTAGCCACTTGAATGGAGAAACAACTGACAGACATGACTATATCAACTTCCCTACCAGAAAGAGATATGTGCCAAGTCAGTAAAAAAAGCACACAAGGTGTGAATTCAATATGAAAACAGATCTTGGTGGTTATGACATAGATGGAGTCATGTTGGATCAAGGTTCTAACGTGAATATTATACCCAAAAAGTCCTGGGAGGTGATGGGTAAACCAAAATTGGTCTGGTCGCCCATCCATCTGTGGTTGGAAAATCAATATAATATCTACCCCATAGGTTGACTAGAGCAAGTGGAAGTGAATATACAAGGGGTGAATAAAAACGATTACTTTGAGGTCATAGAGATTATGGATGATTCTGACCCATACCCCACATTGCTTGGAAATTATTGGGCCTTAGACAATAATGGTTTTCTAAATTTGAAGAAGAGGAAGATGTAATTTGAGACGGATACCCCACGCATGGTTTCACCTCTAGATCCATATGAAGGGGACAGATAAAATGAGAAAGTGGATGAGGATGTGCATAGCTTGGTTATTGAAAACATATATGAGATCACTGGGCGCAAGAATTATTACATTAACCTCAATGTAGATGGATAATTAAGATGGTGAAGTGTAAAGTCATATGACACTAATTTTGAAGAGGCCATGAAAAGGTGGCAAACCAATTAGTATGAAGTCTCCATGTGTAGATGTGCGGAGATAATGAAATATGTACGCCATATAGTATCCGAGCTATGTGATGCCCCATGATTTGATGGGACATGGATGAGAGAGGAATTCCTCATACAAATGGAAGAGGCCATCCCCATAGACTAGAGGATCCAAGACATGGATGCATTGGTTTAAGGGACACCTACGTGGTGGTGGGTGACACGTCACATGACTATTTATAGTTAGTTGTAGGTGGTTGAGTTGATAAAAGTTCGATTCCATCCCACCATTGATTTCAAACTAGCCAATTGGTACAAGGGTATTGAGGATCCCATGGAACACATTTCTTTTTGCAAACAATGTTGGGCTTCTAAGAATATTCCTCGAACCCAATGGGTCCATTAGTTTTTCCACATTATGGATATGGTCCCTAGAGGTTGGTACATTTAGAAGGAGCTCAGGAGGAAAATGGTCAAATGGACCCATATGAGCTCCCAGTTTTTTTTAACATTCAACTTCACAACAAAATATCTGGCTCAAAGAGAGGATCTCCTCTAGATTAAAGAGTTTATTTTCCATCAATAACCAAAAGAAGCCACACCCAGGGTGGTATGCTCATATCATTAGCCATTGGAAAAAATGAAAGAAGTAGTTCTTGATCAATTGGCCGAGATCGATGAATTTATCATGTCAAGATAACCTCCACCATGGTATACCCAAGGTCAACAATGTCAACTGGTAACCCATAGTGTAAATTATTAATTGATTGTCGGTACTTGTATAAGTTGGATGCAGATGACATCCTGGGTCATTGTGCATTAGAACATGAATGGCACCCCATTCTGTATGAAGCACATGAGGGTATTGTTGGAGGACATAATGCAGGAAAGGCTATAATGCACAAGTTTCTATGCATAGGGATATAGTGGCACTCACTATTTGAAGATGCCAAGGACTATTGCAAACACTGCGACGTATGTCAACGATTTGGAAATCCCTTCAAGAGAGATGATCTTCCTTTGTTTCCAGTGACCGCGTTAGATTTGTTCAACAAATGGGAAATATATTTTTTGGGTCCCATCAGTCCCCCCATGCGTCGCACAGGTGAACACTACATCATTACGGCTATCAAATATCTAACAATATGGGCCAAAGTCACACCAATTAAGGATTGTACAACAAAAACAATGATGCGATTCATTTTTGAGAATGTGATTACCAGATTTAGTTGTCCAAGGGTGTGGATGAACAACCAAGGATCGCATTTTATGAACAAGACCATTCAACAACTCACTTAGGAGTTCATGATCCATCACAAGAAGAGCACTCCTTATCACCCTTAAGCTAATGGAACGATTGAAGATTTTAATAAAATTTTAGAGCATGCTTTAACCAAAGTTTGTAAAGTGTAGTGTGACGACTGATATTAGAGGATCCCAACAGTATTATGGGATTACTGAACAACATACAAATGGATGACAAAGCACATGCCATTCATATTGGTCTATGGAAAAGAAGAAGCCATGCCACTAAAATCTGTGGTTCCTAGCCTTTGGGTTTCTCTAGCAACCCATATGACATATGACCAATCCCTTCAACATGGGTTAGATGAACTCATGGATCTAGAGGAGGACTGTATGATGGCATGATTCAACCAAGTGGCTAAAAAGGAGAGACAGAAAGTGTGTCATGATCGCAACATCCACTAGAAAATCCTCCAACCTAGATATCTAGTTTGTTTTATGACAACAAATATTTACAACATCCTGGAAAGCTACACATGTGTTGGTTGGGTCCTTTTCGGCTAGTCTACATCAGTGAAACAAGTTCCACCAAGATGGAAACATTACAAGGACAACTACTCAAGGGACTTATTAATGGCAGTAGGTTGAAGGTGTACTACGACCTATAGGGGTCAACTGTCCTTTACCTCCCTCTCTTAGCTTTGAATTTTGGTAGAGTAGGATTAGTGTAGGATGTAGAGTAGGTAGCACTTCTCATGGTTAACAAAATTTACATTTTTGATAGCACATAATCCACACCAGTCACACGGGTGGACTTGATAGATTGACAGTTTTGTAAATTCTTTAGATTTCCAAATCAGGCCAATGTTATGGCATAAGTACTTGGTCATGGACCTGACCACAAATTCACAGGGGATCAGTTAAGTTTCATGGCGATTTGGTTCATTGAAAGGTCAAGCAATATAAACCTGCACATGACATAGGTAAAAAGTTAGTTATACCGCAACAATCCCCAACAAACATAACCAATACAACAGATCTGACATTTGATCTCCCCATTTGTGCTACTTCGCCACCACTTTCTCATTATTCTCCAATTCATCCCCTCCGTCAGATCTTTCTATCACCCCAACTTACCCTTTTCCCCAAACCTCCACTCTATATATACCCCCTCCCCCATGGTCTCGATGGAGAAATTATCCATGAAACACTCTCTCCCACCCCTTCCTATGACTTCCTCCATCGTTCACTTGCAAATTTCCTCCATTCAACCCTTCTTATCCAATTTTCCTAGTTATCTTTCTAGCTTCCCATTATAGCAGGGCTTAGTAGAATGCCAACACTTTGTTCCACCCAATTCAATCAAGAAGCTAGAGAACCCATAGTTAATTTTTCAAGTAGATTACCAATTGGTCATTGACTGCTAGGACAAGGGCCCACCCTCTTATTTTCTAGAAAGGTACCACACTAGTCTTCATAGTTCCCTATACTATGTTTCGAAGATGTGGTAGTCCAACAGCTCTAAGCCCAAAGATGGTTGGAATGTCACCATGGATAATCACCTTTTTTGATAGGAAGAGACCCTACTATATTATTTTCCAGGATCCCTAATCTCATCTATTTCCATGGATACTCACCTTACCATGCCCTCTGTCTTGTCCTACCAGAACAAAAATAAAAGTAGAGGATGGTGCTCTCTCTTGATGGAGCCTAATTTGTTTTCAAGGGTTAATGTTTGGATGGTGTGATTTAAAGAGATCCCTCATTCACTACCAAAAACACCATCGAAAGAAAAGGGTTGAGCATCCGGCTAAATGAAGCCGATAACCATCACTTCCCTTCGGGCCTGCTCAACTCCTTCTAGGATGCATGTTGGATTGCAACCACCACCTAGACATATGTTTTTCTCCTACTCAAACCTAGCTACAAACATAGCCTATTTTGATGCTTTGGTCCATTAATGATGATGATTTTCTCTTACCCAAAATTTCAGCCATTACCAAATGAAGGAGTTGGCTCAAGGAAGATCCAAATAATAGTGGTGGGGGCCTGTTGGCACCCAAAGTTTCCGGTTAATTTTATATGTGTGTAAAAATGAATTTGTGCATGCTCATTCCAAGTTTTGTGTGCAATCAAGTAGATGCATAAGAGCAACATGCTAGACCAAGTTTTGATATTGAGTTCCAAATCCAAGGTCTATCAAGTGCACACAACAAAAAGGAGAAACTGYGCAGGGTTATGAACAATGGTTTAAGATTTTGTTGGATAGGTTGATGTTCCAGAATGAGGACATGCAACATAGAGAGTGGTTTATTGTGGGTTTGCTTCCCCATATCTGAGTCCTACRGAACCAGTAGAAGGTGACGACTTAAGTGGAGGTGATATAAATTGCAATACGTCTAGAAGCTACTCCAAGAGGGGTAGAGACGTTGGCARGATCAGACCAGGTGCAGTTGCAGTGTACCAATTTGAGGATGTAACTGCAATATATGGAAAATACAAAATTTGTGCGCAAGCATGTATGGTGTACCACATGTTGCGTTGAGGGGCATTGCACATACGAGTGCCATGTACTTCCAAGTCATGTGGCRGAAGGTGCGTCGAATCCATTCTCAACTATATAGACTAAATGGTGTGAGATATGCCAACAATGGGGCCATGTACCACCCCTCTTCCCAACTCTATAGAAGTATTAAAAGACACATCATACTCCATTCTATGAGTTCTATAAATCCATGGGACATAATGTCAATAGCTTCCAATCACTCTAGATGATGCAAGACAATACCCACGATGCATTCCGGGTAAAGGAAGAACAAAAGGGTGGTGATCATGACGGTGCTGAGAGAGGAATATACTAAGGAGTTCCTAGAGGTGGATAAGAGCACGGTTGCGGTCAAGGATATGGAGAAGGGGGAGGTAGACCCCCCACTTGTTTCAATTGTGGAGAAATTGGTCATGTATCAAGGTTTTGTACCAAACCACACATGTTTTGTGCATACTTCTACAATCCCGAGCATGTCAGAAAGGACAATCTCGACTTAGTGAAGAAGTGGGAAGAAAAGAAAATGCATTGCAATATGGTGCATGTGAATCCATGAAAAAATAATAATAAAGACAACAAGGTCAATGTTCAGGTGGTAACCTGAGGACGAGAAAAGATAGGAAGGGACTTCAAGCAGGCTAATAGTTCAGGTAAGAAGTCGGAGGGGAAGATTAGAAAGGAAGCATAACCCCCTCTTAAGTTCGATGTTTCCCAACAAAAGTAGTTTCTGCGTGAGGCACATAGAGACATCGAAGAAGAAAGAGTGCGTGAAGAGTTGTAGAATGTGACACAAAGATCACTTGAAGAGGCCCAGATGCATGAAAAACTGCAACATATGACCCAGAGGTCACTGGAGGAGGCCCAAATCCATGAAGAAGTGCAGTGGGTGACATATAGGTCACTAGAAGAGGCTTTCACTTAGAAAGAGATGGAATGCAAAACACAATGGTCATTGGAGGAGGCTCAGATGTGCAGGGAGTTGCAGCGTGCCACAAAAAAGTTGATAGAAGAAGCACGTAGACAGGAAGAGTTGCAATGCGCTGAGAAAATATAAATTGAGGAACATCAAATGGAGCAGTTGAAGCACACAACGAGAAAAGAATCATTGCGTGACTTAGGTTGTGAGACAGACACAAAGGATCAAGTAATTAATTTCTTACGTTGTTGTTTGAGATTGCTCAATGATCCTAATGATGGGAAGAATTTAATGCAGATGTTAGCCACTTGTATGGGGAAAGAGCTGATAGATGGGACTATATCATCTCCCCTACCAGAAAGAGATCTGATCCAAGTCAGTAAACAAAAGTTCATTGGGTGCAAATTCAAGATGATAGGGGAGCTTGGTGGCTATGACATGGATGGAGTCATGTTGGATTTGGGTTTCGACGTTAATATTCTACTAAATAAGTCCTGGGAGGTGATGGGAAAATCAAAATTGGTCTGGTCTCACATCCAGCTATGTTTGGAAAACCAATACAAGATCTACCCCATAGGCTGACTAGAGCAAGTGGAAGTGACTATAGAAGTGGTGAAGAAAAAGGATGACTTTGAGGTCATAGAGATTCTGGATGATTCTAATCCATAACCTGCATTGCATGGCATTGATTGGGACTTCGAAAATAATGCTATTCTAAATTTTAAGAAGAGTCAGATGTCATTTGAGACAAACACCTTGCCCATCGTCGCACCTCTAGATCTATATGAAGGGGATAGATACAGTGAGCCAATGGATGAGGATGTATAGAGATCGGTTATTGAAAACATTTATAAGATCACTGGGCATAGGGAGGATTGAATTAACCCCACCGCAAATGGAAAATTAAGCTGGCGAAGCATCAAGTCATATGACATTGATTCTAAAGATTCCATGGAAAGGTGGTGAAACAAGTTGTATGAAGTCTCCACTCACAAATGTGTGAGGATAACAAAATAAGTACGACAGATAAGATCCGAGCTATGCGGTGCCCCATGATTTGATGGGATAGGGCCCACAGAGGCATTCCTTGTATAGATGGAGAAGGCCATCCCCACATACTAGAGGATCCAAGCCATGGTACAGTGGTCTGAGGGATACTTGCGTAGTGGTGGTGACACATCACATTACTATTCATAGTTGGGCATAGGTGGTTGAGTTGATAAAATTTCGGTTCCATCCCATCGTCGATTTCAAACTGGCTAACTAGAACAAGGGTACTGAGGATCCCCTAGAAAAAAATTATTTTTGTGAACGAAAATGGGATTCTAAGAATATTCCTTGAACCCAATTGGTCCATCGGTTCGTCCACGCTATGAATATGGTCCCTAGAAGATGGTATATTCAAGAGGATCTCAAGAGGAGCTCCTAGTTTTTCTCAACATTCAACTTCAAAACAGAACATCCGACTCAAATAGAGGCTCTCCTCCGGATTAGAGAGTTTATTTTTCATCGAAAACCAAAGGAAGTCACACCTACGGTGGTTTTCTCATATCATCAACTGGTGATAAAACTAAAAGAAGCAGTTCCTGATTAATTGGCTGAGATTAATGAATTTCTCATGTTAGGATAACCTCCACCAGGGTATACCCATGCTTAGCGTCATTAACTGGTAACTTGTAGTGCTGACTATTAGTTGATTGTTGGGAAGTTGTATAAGTTGGGTGTGGATGTAATCCTGGGATGTTTTGCATTAGAACATGAATGACACCCCATTCTATATGAAGCACATGAGGGTATTGCTGGAGGATAGAATGCAGGAAAGGCTACAATGCACAAGTTTTTGTGCATAGGGATATCGTGGTCCTGATTCTTTGCAGATGCCAAGGATTATGGAAAACATTGTGTTGTATGTCAAAAAATTGGAAAGCCTTGCAAGAGAGATGAGCTTCCTTTGTTTCTTGTGACTGCACTAGAGATGTTCGACAATTGGGAAATAGATTTTGTGGGTCCCATCAACCCCCCCACATGTCACACAGGTTTTCTCTACATCATTATGGCTATCGAATATATAACACGATGGGTCGAAGCCATGCCAGTTAAGGATTGTACAACAAAAACAATGACATGATTCATTTTTGAGAATGTGATTACTAGATTTGGTTGTCCAAGGGTGCTGATGAGCAACCAAGGCTCGCATTTTCTGAATGAGACCATTCAACAACTCACTTAGGATTTCATGATGCATCACAAGAAGATCACTCCCTATCGCCCCTAAGCTGATGGTATAGTTGAATATTTTAATAAAATTTAAGAGCATGCTTTAACTAAAGTTTGTAATGTGCAGCGTGACGAATGGGATTAGAGGATCCCAACAATATTATGGGATTATCAAACAACATGCAAATGGATGACAAAGCATATGCCATTCATATTGGTCTATGGAAAAGAAGTAGTCATGCCGCAATAATTTGTGGGTCCTAGTGTCTGAGTTTCCCTATAAACCTAGATGACATATGACTAGTCCCTTCAACACAGGTTATATGAACTCATGGAGCTAGAGGAGGACCATAAGATGGTAGGATTCAACTAGGTGGTTGAAAAAGAGAGACAAAAAGTGTGGCATGATTGCAACATCCACCAAAAAATCCTCCAACCTAGATATTTAGTTTTGTTATATGAGAAAAACTATTTACAACATCCTACACATGCGTTGTTTGGGTCATTTTCGACTAGTATACATCAGTGAAGCAAGTGCGACCAAGCTAGAAACATTACAAGGAGAACTGCTCAAGGAACTTTTTAATGCCAGTAGGTTGAAGGTGTACTACGACCTGTAAGAGTCAACCGTCATTTACCTTCCTCTCTCAGCTTTGAATTTTGGTAGAGTAGGATTAGTGTGGGATGTACAACAGGTAGTAATTCTCCTGGTTATCAAAATTTAACTTTTTGACAATACAAAATCCATACCAATCACACAAGAAGATTTGATAGATTGAAAATTTTGTAGATTCCCTAGATTTCCAAATCAGGTGGTTTTATGCCATAAGTACTTGGTACTGGCCCTGACCACGAATTCACATGGGGATCGGTTGAATTTAATGGCGATTCGGTTCATTGAAAGGTCAAGCAATCCATTTTGGGAAGCCTACACATGACATAGGTACAAATTCAGTTATGTCACCAAAATCCCCAACACCCATCACTAGTATGACAGATCCAACATTTGATCTCCCCATTTGTGCCACTTCACCACCACTTTCTCATTATACTCCAATTCATCACCTTCATCGGATCTTTCTATCACCTCGAATTACCCTTTTCCGCCAACCTCCACTCTATATATATCCCCTCCCCTATGCTCTCGATGGAGAAATTCTCCATGAACCACTATCTCCCACCCTTGCATGTGAATTCCTCCATCGTTCAATTGGAAGTTCCCCCCATTCACCCCTCCTTATCTAATTTTCCTAGTTCTCTTTCTAGCTTCCCATTCTAGCATGGATTAACAGACTGTTAACACTTTGTTCCGCTAAATTCAATCAAGTAGCTATGGAACCCACAGTTAAGTTTTCACACAGATTTCCAATTAGTCATCGGATGCTAGGACAACGACCCACCCTCTTATTTTATAGCAATGTACCATACTAGTCCTCACAATTCCCTGAACTATGTTTCAAAGATGTGACAATCCACCAGCTCTCTAAGCTCGAAGATGGTTGGACTATCACAATGGATAATCACCTTTGTTTATAGGAAGAGACTCTACTCTCTTATTGTTTAGGATCCCTACTCTCACATATTTCCATGGAGACTCATCTTAGTACCCCATCCTCTATCTTGTCCTACCAAAAAAAAAAGACAAGCAAAGGATGATGCTCTCTCTTGATGGAGCATAAGTTGTTTTCAGGGGTTGATGTTTGGATGGTGTGATTTAAACAGATCCCTCATTCACCACCACAGACACCATCGAAGGAAAAGGGTTGAGCATATGGCCAAATGAAGCCCACAACCATAACTTGATCCCTTGGGTCCTGCTCAACTCCTTCTAGGATGTATGTCAGGTTCCAACCATCGCCTGGAAAATTGATTTGCTCTTACTCAAACCTAGCTACAACCACATCCTGGTTCGATGTTTTGGTCTGTCAATGATGAATATTTTCTCTGACTCAAAATTTTAGCCATTACCAAATGAAGTAGTTGGCTTGAGTACAATCCAAGTAATAGTGGCGAGGCTTGTTGGCACCCAAAGTTTTAAGTTAATTTTATGTGCACACACAAATGAAGTTGTGCGTTCTCATTCCGAGTTTTGTGTGCACCCAAGTAGTTGCAAAAGGGGAACGAGAAAAACCAATTTTTGATATTGCACACCAATTCTAAGGTCTATCAAGTGCATTCCAACCTGATTTTTGTCAGTTGTGTCGAAAATCAAGAAGACACATGCCAGAATCAAGAAAGGATTTGTTAGGAAATATTCTCGAATGATTATTGCCAGTAGCACAATGGAACATGGAGCTAGAAACAGATGAGATGATGAGACAATTAATATTTCCCCAATTCCAGAAGGATACGTGGACTACAAGCAGGTGTCAAAATCATGTGAGGCAGTTTGTCAGTAGAGAAAGTGGAGCAGCACTGAAAGAGACAGAGCTCCCAAACAGAGAAATCTATAAAAGGAAGCAACAATATTAAAAATAGAGTTAGACAATCACTTAGGGGATTCATTAAGTTGTTTTTTGTTGTGTTTTGAGCTCACTCTAAGTTTGTGTAGTAGTGTAATTTTTTAATGCTTCTGAGTAGAATTGTGATTCTGTCACATGTTTGGGGTCTGAAAGGATGTTCAGATTGCAATGTATTGTAACTACATGGAATTATATAAAGAGCACATGAGACTCCGTTGCTGTTGAATATAGTTTTCTTAATGTAAGATTGTGTTCAACGAAATGAAAGGAGTAATAAAGATGCAATAATTCTGGTCTATCTTGTGTTCCTTATGTGGTATTTGAATATGTGTGTTAATTTTTTACATATTGATAATATTAAGTTCTTGTTAATTGAGTGTATGAATGATATCCTAAATGGATCCTTGTGTATTTAGTCCTTCATCCCTGTCACAAGGCCAGATGGTCTCTATGATCCTCATTGCATCTTGAGTGAGACCTTCGGTCTTGGATGAAGATTGATATGCCGATGCTTTGGGGTTTTTGTTGGTCAACTTTGGATGAACCCTGGGTCTAAAATTCCTAGTGTTAGGAAGGAAGCGTGCAAGCATGAAATGACCCAACACAAGGTTTGGAATATTTTTCATGCATTTTTCTTGCTTGAAACTCTTTTTCATTGTGGAATTAGTGTGAAGTTTCCATTTTCCAATGTTCTTAAAATGTTTCATTTTTGAAATATTCTCAAACAAAATCAATTGCACTTCCTATCCCTTTGAGTAAATAAAAACCCCTAAAAATAAATTCTTAACTAAATCTACTAGACTTTTTGTTTCTAGGGTTCATCAACTATTCTAAGCTAGGGCCTTGGAATAGGTTGGAGAGCGAACTCTCCAAGGCCATTTAATTGAACATTGGAGTCTTGCTTAGGGAGAGTTGGAAATCCAATTGTCACATATTTATAGCTGGGAAACTCTTCTAACACAACAACTAAACACAAGGTTGAGTGAGGGTGAGTGGTGGAGATTAGCCCTCCAACACTTATCCAAGCATCTATGGATTTTTGTGTATAGAGAGGTTTCTTGAGTGCCACCTACCCTCCTGTGGTGCCAATACTTTTGGATCTTTTGGCTTAGCTACCTTTCCCATATGTAAAATCCCAACTGTCGATTGTACCCCCTGCATGCTGATTGTGAGTTGGTAACTTTATCTTCTATTCGTAGGACATGTCATAGCGATGACTGTAGGGAGATTCCAATGGTACATGAGGCATACATTGTATCACACTTTCAATACCCATTGAGGGTGCCCTACAAAGTGAGGGTTACTTGCACCGAGAAGGGATGTTACATGGAGGTCAAGGTAATTTCTTCTCACTCCTTCATTCATCGGTCTCGGGTCTTAATTAAGCCATGCCGATTTCTAGTAGGTCCCATTTTTCACTTTTTCATTACTTTGGATTCATGACCTAATCCACTTGGGATAATTTTTTGGAGAAGTGGTTTGTTTGTGATGTTTGTCTTAGGACTTTTTAGTGGAGTGTTACTTTGTGTAGTTGGCCATAGGTTGTGTCTATACCACTTATTTTATATCATTGATTCAAGGTGACCGAACAATCGCTCCACTAGTTGGGAAGGACCCTTGGTCTTTTTCTTGAAATCGTGGAGCTGCCTCCTAGAAGGCATGGGTTTTTATACCATTGGTTTGCCAGAGTCAGTGTGTGAGAATTTTTTGGACATGAACAATCTCACAAGGGATGAACCTATGCATCAGAATGTCATGGTTAAAGTTATCGAGGATACCAACCAAGGGACTACTTCTCAAGGGGATTCTTTTTCTTTTCCTTTCTTTGGAAATGTTAGTGCCCCCTTGATGTCCACTTTGAACATTCCTGGGTTGAATGTAGGACTACAAGTTTGGTTGTGGATCACTTTGAATGTATCGAATGATCCTGATGCTTCTCAGATAAGAACATTATGCCATGGGCATCTAAATGATGTTGATCCTTTATTTTATTCATTAGTAAGGACTACTCCTCATCCTTCTGCCTCATCTGGTGAAAGTCTAACAACTAGTAACCAAAAATCTAAAAGGAATAAGAAGTGAAAGAATAAGAAAAAGAAGTCACCAACCTCTGCGAGTCATATTGGAGACTAGCAACCAGGCTCTCCAAGTCATGCTGGGGGAACAAGTCCAGTCACTTCAAGTCATATTGGCAATATTTCACCAACCTTTGCGAGTCATGTTATACACTGGCACCTAGCCTCTTCAAATTCATGTTGGGAACAAGAAACCAGCCTCTACAAGTCATGATTGGAGCATGAGTCTAGTCACTACTATTCATACTAGACAAATGTCACCAACCACTGCAAGTCATTTTGGAGACATGCAACTAGTCGCTACTAGTCATGCTGGGAGAAAACAATCAACCTCTGTTAGTCATATTGGGAGCAAGAGTCCAGTCCTTGCAAGTCATATTTGAGTTAACCAACCAACCAATGCAAGTTATGTTGGAGATAAGTCACTGAACTTTGCAAGTCATGTTGGACATAAGCAACCGACCAGTGTAGGTCATGCTAGGGGGTAACCCACTAGCCAATTCAAGTCATGTTGGGGGCATTAATACGACTGAGAAACCTAGAAGAATAAGACATAATCCCAAGTTACCTTGTAATATTTTCTCAAGAGATCACCTTAATCATCTATTCTTGACTATTTTGGTGGTACAAAGGGCATGGTCCTTGTCTAAAGGCCCTTCTAGTCTTGAGTCACCTTTGGTTTCCCAATAACCTATTCATCCAATGGTTGAAGAAGTGGTCATGCCAATGCAATATTTGAATGATACCACTCTTCTCTTGGAGAGTGATGAGTCTACCAAAGTGATCACACCTATGCAACCTTCAACTGATCCCACTCTGATTTTGGGAAGTGATGTGTCTATTGACTATGTCTTTAGCATTTCTAGTTTAGTACCTTCTAAACGAGGGGACTTTCCACTCACTTCGAGCATGATAGCTTCAAATTTGAGGATGGTTTCCTTTGATTGGAGTAATCTTGTTGAGACTCACCTCTAGCCTCACCTCCTTTCTTTTGCACCCTTCCAAATAAGGGTTGAATTTATTTCAAATTTTTTTTTTCGATGTATTGTAGATGAAGGAGCCTCTACAAGAATTTTATCCTCCTTTGCTTGGAAAACTTTGGGTTCTCCCAATATTGTTTCATCTACCAGTGAGTTGTTGGCTTTCGATAGAAGACCTAGTGAATATTTGGGGATTCTTCCTTAGTTTCCTATCACATTAGGTAGAAAATTTGGCCCAGTCGATATGTTAGTGGTGCCAGGTCCTTTAAACTTCATTATGTTTATTGGGCATGATTATATATATGCTATGAATACTGTGATGTCTAGTATGCTCTTTTGTGTGATGAACTTTCCTCACAACAGAAACATTGTCACTATTGATCAACATTCATCTGATAATTACCATCCTAATTCAATTTTATCTCAGGTTATCCCATGGTATGTTCCTAACATTTGAGTTAACTCTACCCCACCATGGGTAAATTATGTGGCATCTTATCCTCGATGTTCAATTTCTTTTGAGAATGATATTTTATAGTCATGTTTTCCTTCTTGAGATAAGGTCTAAACAATTGATCATGTGATTTATCCAATGGGGGCACGAGAGCCCTTGCTTTCCCCTATTGGCCTGAGAGATCTTGAGTTTCTTCTTGAGTATGATATTACTATTTGTGATACCTCAAGACATGGTATTTTTGAGTCTTCGATTCCATGTTTAAATGATTGATTGGATGTTGAATTGCCTTCGAATGAGGCTATCCTTGAAGCCTTGACTTCATATGGTAGACCATTGGACTACACACATCATAGATTTTTATTTCTTTAAGAATTGGAGATTTTACAGGTTGATTACTGAAGAAACCCTTGGGATGAGCCTAGCGATGGGATCTACCCAAATAATTACTATGAATAAGTCACAAGGATGTGCGGTGCTTTGTAGTATATTATACTTTTAGAGTTTGTTTTTTTCAAGTTCCATATTCCATAGCACAAGTTCTTATAAGAGGTTTATATATTGGATTTATTAACTTTTAGATGAGTGTTGTTGGTCATATGTAGAGGACTTTGGAACAATTTTGTTGTGTCGATTTGTTCTTATTGGTAATGATATTGAAATTGGCATATAGGTTAGATTTATCCCTCCACACATTTTTGCATTATCCATTTCTTGGTTCATTTCGCCTTAGAATTGACCTCGTTGAGTTGCGACATGTAACCTTTTATGCTGTTTAGAAGTGCTGTAATTCACATGGTAGAGCCTACTATTCATGGGTGTCCTAGTTAGAACCTTGTTCACATTTTTCCACCCGTGTTGGAGTACTTCCATAGGTTTAGAAGCCCTATTTAGTCCCACCATGAATTTGTATTGAAGCCTCATAATTTCTTCTCATTCTTATTCTAGCCAACACCTAATGGGGCTCCCCATTTTTGTGTTAAGTTGTAATACTGCATTGTATTCTGCCACTTGCGCTTTTGAGCCTAATTTTGACTTCAACTTGCTGTCATATAACCCGCTACTTATGCATTCTCTTCAATTGCCTACCTTTTCATTTATTTCCTTTGTGAATTGACACCTATGTCCCTATAGGAAACTTTCCCCTCAGTGTCTATATTGTAACGTCCCCAACCTTCTGCTAGGCAATGTCACTTGAAGTAAATACAAAACAAT
>JASDQU010100458.1:258720-268884 GCA_032191745.1 Picea mariana | reverse complement strand
TATATATATATATATATATATATATATATATATATATATATATATAAACAATTATAGGCCAAGACATGTTATCTCATAGAAATAACAATTACCATCTGCATATATATATGCAGATGGTAATTGTTATTTCTATGAGATAACATGTCTTGGCCTGGGTGGCCGGGGTGTGTATGATATTCTGTGAAGAGCTCTGTCTGCCATAGCCCAGAAGTTCTATGCCTGGGTATGGACAGTTTGATTATCAAAACATAGCGAGAAGTTTTGGTTTGTATTTATTTCACATGACATTGCCCAACATTAGGCTAGGGGTGTTACAAATTGGTATCAGAGCATGAAAGTTTTAAGTGGCATGACCCAKCCTAGGTGGCTGGGTATGTTACACATATCCTGCATGCACTCTGTTGGAACCATGAGTTCCATGGTAAACCTCACCTTGTCAGATCAATGGAGTCAACCATTCTTTGGTCGGACCTCCGAATAAACTAATGGTTGACCATGTCCATATTAAATTCTAGATCCACATTTTACAGATAGTTACAACCGACATGATCCTATGCTTGTTGGTTTGGTCCATGACCAAACCTATTTATATATTATCCTTATGGATCGATCTATAATCATCGAGAGAGACTGTTTCACGCTCTCATGGAGCATGCTTGTTGTGCTTCAGTGTAACAATGTCTTTAGACATCACCATTTCTTTCGGATTCATGTTCTCCTCTATGGTTATTTTCTTGTCCCAACATGGTATTGGAGTTGTTGGTTTTTTGTTCTCAAATTCACAGAGAAGACTCAAATTAGATTGATATAGTGGTGAAGTCGGTATGGATTGATCTCTATTGATCATGTGATTCTTCGTTGGTGAACAACCGAATCAAAGTTCGATGCATACAACTGAAATTTGTCTCTAATCATTGGGGGCATGACACTCTAATTATTTCCGTGATTAGGTTTGTGCTCGACTGAACCGACACTTTGTTGATTCAACCAAACCAACATTCTATTGATCCACTCAGAAATATGCACAACCTACCTTCATTTCTAACTGGAGTAGGGTTTTATCGCTGTGTGGATCAATCTTGACTGGTGCGCATGGATCAATCTTGAGGGTTCAATCGTTGTGTGGATCATTCCATCAATTGGTAGCTCAGGATTCCATCAACTAAGTCCCAACAGACATATTTTTCCATGAATCGACTTAAAGCTTGATCTGGTATTCTTGCCTATTGTGGTTGACTTAACCATTGAGTTCAACCCATTCTCTTTTTTGTTTTTTTTCTTCACAAAACCATTTGTGCATTTGGTGCCTTGATTCTTGCCCTCTATTCATGATGGCGGCTATGTTTGATGAAGTTGAAGGTGAAGTTTTAGTTCTTTAGAATTATTTTTGTTATTAATATTTTTTTTTAATGTCACGTGCGCCTTTCCATGCAATAATAATTCTTTTACTTTCAATTGTTATATATATATATATATATAAATGATATTAAAATAGGTCGACATAGAAATATTTTATTTTATGAAATATTTTAATTTATAGAAATATTTTATTTATGACCCACATTGAAATTATTTTCTTATTAATATTTTTTTTAAATGCCACATGTCAACTCCATAATATTAAGCATTGAAGGAATTAAACATCTCCCTCATTCTCTAAACTAGAATGAAATTAATTTTTTTTTCTCTCTCTATATATAGTTCATATAGATTTTTTTTTAAATATTTTTTGTTAATAATATTTTTTTAATGTCACGTGTCAAATCATTGAGCACATAAGGAATTACACATCCCCCTCCCTCATACTGGGCTGTAGAAAGCGCCTTTCTACAACAAAAACTTGAAAAAATGTTTGCATATCTAAAGATTCGATGCCTCTCGACGCATGATAGATCCAGAGTTAAGATGGATCTATGCTGGTAGTTAAAACATTTGAATGGTAGGTTGAGTATGAGGGAGATCTGCAATTCCTTCCCTTTTCAACAAGGAGTTGACACATGCATGCGCGCGCACACACACACACATATATAACCAACATAGATTCATCTTAACTTAGGATCTATCATGTACCTAGAGACATCAAATTCCTTGAGATGCAATTTTTTTTAGAGTACAAAACTTGAAGAAATGTTTTCATATCCAAAGATTTGATGCCTCTTGACATATGATAGATCTAGAGTTAAGATAGATCTTGGTTAAAACATTTGAATGTTGGGTTGACTATGGAGGATATATATCCTCCATTGTAGATCCATCTTAACTACGGATCTATCATGGGTCAGATGTAAACTTTTTTAGAGTACAAACTTGAAGAAATGTTTGCATCTTGGAGGATTTGTTTCTTGGTGCATGATAGATCCGGAGTTAAGATAGATCTTGGTTAAAGCATTTGAATGGTGGGTTGAGTATGAGTGAAATATGCAATTCCTTCCATGCTCAAAATTGAGTTGACACACACACACACACACACACACATATATATTAAGAACCAATGTAGATGCAAATTTTTTCAAAGTACAAAAGAAATATTTACATTTTTGATGCCTTTCGACTAAATCTTGAGTTAAGATGGATCTAAATAAGTAATATTCCATTTAATTTGGGACATAAGAATTGTCACTGTGTGTCATGTTAATAATGGTGTATTCCATTTAATTTAAAAAATAAGAATTGTGGTTGGTGTGTCATGGTAATAATTGTACTATGGTCCTTTCATTTCTCTCACTTTTGGTACCATTAAAATGGATGTGAATAAGATGCATCATAATTTGTGTTTTGTGTTATATCTTCATACTGCAATGTGTATCCATATTTGGTTGTGCATTTTAATAACCTGTAGAGGAATGGAGTAAGTTAACTAGGGAGCAAACAGACCCTCTTTTCCGGTAAAAGAATGGGCCTGAATCCAACCAGATTTTCAGGGGTAGTCTGAGTTGGAAACTTGGCCACCATGACTCTGAATCAAAACCTTCCCTTTGGAGTTTTGCCCCATTTTAAACCAACCCAGATGCTCAGAAAATCAATCAAAATTCTGGATTGATCGAAAATTTAAAAACCAACAGCCAGAAAACCTGCCGGAAAAGTAACTCGAGAGGGAGGATGGCTCCCGAGTTAGCCCACTCCGTAGAGGAATTGGGTTCTTGGTGGCTGGTGTTGTGACGGAGACAGCTCCAGTAAGGTGAGCTTTAAATAAGGGATGGTGAAGGGTAAAGATCTCCGAGTGCAGCCTCAGACTGTGATTTTAGAACAAAAATCAGCATTCTTCTGAGCAGATTATCATTTTCAGCAGTCATCTCGTTATTTCAGCCAGCACTGTGCATTTTCCTTTCAGCCTATTACTAGTATCTCAGCCTTCTGGTGTTATCCTATTGTCATCATCTTTATTGGACTGTTATGGGGACTATTTACTTGTCTCTGTGTTGCTGTAAAAAAAWTTATGCTTAATATAAATCTGCGTTAATTTTTTTCTGGAAAAAAAAGGTGAGCTTTAAATACTGGCTACTGGTCGTGTGAAGCTGTGGTTGAAAACTCTGTAACAGAGGACTGCAGGGAGAAGATTGCAGACAGGTTGTAGAATTGTACATAGAGGAGGCATTCGAGTTGGATGGAGTAGAAATAGACCACGTGGAGGGAAATGTAAGCCAGGCTCGCTGCCTCTGAAAGGGAACAGGAGAGTTCAGTGGATGATACTGTTAGTGATGTTGAGTTAATGTGACCGATTGAGGGACACTCAGCAAGGTGATGATTAATAAGAAATGATTTGGTACATTTGTTGAATAAATTTGGTCCTTGATTTGGTTTGGAGTGGTAACGTGGCCCACCTGAATTGACTGGTGCATCATGTATCATCCCCACTCATGTGCTTGCTCTAAACCATGACAGATATGGTTGAATTATTGGAGCTTGTGCCTTTACCATTGGATTAGATCGTATGGTGCATATTTACAATTGGAATAGATCGTATGGTGCATATTATTCTTGAGAAATATGATTGGGTAAGGGATGCCTTTTTCCGTGTAGCAATCTTCTCTCTTCTGGTTGGAATTTAGTGATCTAAGAAGACACAGATTTGATTGATTTGGAATTTTCATCAAATTATTGGGTATGGGATGGTTTTAATATGATGCAAAACTTTTGAAGACAAAATTCTAATATATATGAAATTTGGATCATAACTTGTAACCAAACTTGAATTTGGATCATGGTAAACTTGTAACCAAACTTGAAAATTTAGCCAGATTCAGTTTGAATTTATCACTGAGAATGAAATCTGATTGCTTTTAACTTATTACCTTTTCCTAACCTCATATGCACTTTTTCCTAAGGTGCTGAGTTCTTCTTGCTCGCCTCATGTCGCCCAGGCTCAAAATATACTATGCATTTAGGGTTAGCTTGGCTCTCTGTAGCTGATTTGCTTCATCGGTTCGTTGAATACTGAGGTAGTAATGGTGTATTAAGAGGCCATACCCTGAGGTTGGAAGCATCGTGGTTGTTTTGAAGATGGGTTTGGGCTCAATGTTGCTTGAACTATGTGTGGAAAGAAATTAGAATGTAAGTTGAATTCTACCTTGCCTTATTTGATGATTTGAAGAGTTAGAGGATATCTTCCTTCCTTTCTTTTATAGTTGTGATAATTTTGGAACTGGTTTTCTAAGTCTGATTATCTGTCTGGAGATATCGTAATGGCCATTAGTTTCATACATTTGCTATTTTCATACGATCTCTCTTTGCCTGGCTGAATTCCCTATTTTTTTCTGAAATTTTGTAATGAGTATGCATTGAAACCCTCCTGGTTTTTGTGATTCCTGGAACAAGGTTTTTGATCAAAGCTTGGGCTTTCAAACTTTTAACTACAATTCTTATGGCGGTGCTCTCGTCCTTTTGAACTCTAGTTTCTTGTTCTGGGTATATAATGGTGATCTATCATGTCTTGGTCTCGAGTCCCAAAGCTTTTACTCAAGGCCTTGAATATTTGGTTTGCTACGGGACCTTCAATATTTGGATTGCCACGAATTATTGAGTGAATATGCGAAACACTGGCTCCAATCTTTTCTCTCCAGTAGAAAAGTAAATTCGAATCTATAAAGCAGGTCCAATCCCTCTATCAATTTCTCATTTCATTTACAAAATTGCTTTACTAATGGCTTATTTCATATACATACAAACAAGAGGAAGTCATGAGGTAGTTTCGAGTGAAAGTTGGTAATGGAGTGAGTTGTTAAAGCACTCTGTGATGTTAAATCACTAGTTCGAAACCTACAAAGACAAAAAATCCAACTATATTAAAAATTGATATAACTAGCAAACAAAACAAAACAAAAAAACCATGAGATGGTTATTTCCCTGCAACTTTGAAATTGTCCTCCTTAATTCTCAGAACCTCCAAATTTAAGTACCTAATGAATCATGGAATTCAGCACTGTACTGTAGTTCGTTATTGGACAGATAGACCTTTCCAGATAAACCTTGTCGGCGAGAAACTAGCTTACAGAATCAGAATATGCGTAGCTAACACTTGTTATTTTTGGATAATCCTGATCCTCCTGCTGTTGTTGTTGGCGGGCTTGGAGCCGTGCCCATTAATTTTTTTGAAATGCCCCCGATTTTCATTGCCCTCAACGAAAACTTGAATTTTGCATTTCCACTGTTCATCAGTTTCGTGGGAGTTTTGCTTGCCCGCCCATGATGAAGTCACAACAACAAAGCAGTTACAGTACCCAGCTTCGTGGACATAATCATAAGCGAATTCTTCTTGCTTGTCATCACAACTTCCAGTTGCCACCACGAAAACTTGAGAGCGAAAAAAATATTACTGTTTAACATCAAAATCTACATACCATTGTATCCACTGTTTAACATCAAAATATTACATAGGTATTTGAGTGCCCTGATGGTCTGATAACATCCATGTTGGCTATCCAAGAATGTATACATCCTTCAATTTGCAGATAAACTTGCTATATAGAGTGCGAAAAATCTTACCTGGTTTAAAAAATACAAACTTCTAAGCATTGACCAACAAGTATTTTCAATAACTCTATTGCATGGATAAGCAATCCTATGCATCATGCCATCATGTTCTCAGACTTCTGTTATTAAACTTCTGTAATTAATGTTATGGTGAGAGATCTTCCGCATTCATTGCATAAAAATTTATGAACAGACTTTTTGGATCAAGTTACTTCCAAATTTATGAATAGACTTTTTGGATCAAGTTACTTCTTGTGGTCTATTATCAGGATAAATGAATGATCCTAGGAATGCAATTTGCAATTTGGGACAGTCTAGCCAATAGAATAAATGATCCCAGAGTAGGATAAATGAATGTTCTCACAGTAGGAATGCAATTTGGGACAGTCTAGCCAATAGAAGAAGAGTAGGAATACAATGGAGAGTCATAATTCAACATGGAGGTGTTGCAGATGAGGTGATATAGAAGAAGAAGAGTACGAATACAATGGAGAGTCATAATTCAACATGGAGGTGTTGCAAATGAGGTGATATATGCATTGAGAGCAATTTGAGACAGAGTAGAAGCTACAAAGACAACTCAAAGAAGATGAGTTGTAGTAGAAGCTCATGATGTGAGTGAGTGATAACAAAATATTAAGATTCCATAAGCAATACCTAAGGCAATTGAGGCCTCGAACGAGAGAATAATTGAAGTCTTGATGGATTGGAAAATTGGAAACCTCTATCTATTCAGGGAGTTTGAACCTAGAATAATTAATTCATTGGATAGGAGATATGGGGAAATTCTTTGTCATGGAAAAAATTGAAAACCTTAAGAGAGTGAAGACTTCCTACATGGAGCTAAAAGGACATGCATCCTTATGGTGGGACAATGTATACCTAGAGAGGAAAAGGAAAGGTAAGGATAAAATCATGACATGGGATAAAATGGTTATTAAACTCAAAGGTATGTTTCTTCCTATGGATTATACTTCTAATTTATATAGGAGATTGTAGAACCTTAGGAAGAAGGAGATGTCTGTTAAAAGATATGCAGAGGAATTTTATAAACTGTCAATTATCTCTAGACATAGTGATGAAGGAAATGAGGTTGTGGCTAGGTATATTACCGGTCTGAGGTATGCCATTTAAGGTGTCATTGAGTATAATGAGGATTAGTACAATGGGGGAAGCCTGCAAGCTTGCCTTGAAAGATGAGGATAAATTTTCAAGGAATTGGCCTAGCATTCATGGGAAAACAATAAAAGGAAGAGGTAGAATTGTAATAGAAAGAGGATAAAGTAGAGGAACTAAGAATTGAGAAGGAAGTGGTGTAAGTAATGAAAAGTAAATATTTGGGAGAAGCAATGAATCCTTTAGAGGTAGAGGAGCCTTTGATGAAAGAGGAAGCCCTAGTGGTAGAAGGGTTGAAATATCCCTAGTAATTTGCTACAAGTGCCAAACATAAGGGCACAAGTCCTTTGAATGTTCATAAATTTACAAACTAATAGGGGGAAAGGGAGTAAAGCTCATGTTGTCCAAGGAGTTGGGAGCACATCTCAACATGTAATTGGTGATAATGTGCTGAAGTGCATCAAGAGGAAGGTGAAAAGATAATGTTTAAAATAACACTATTGAAGCTTGATAATGACATAGAAGTAAAGGAGACAAACCAAAGGAAGTCCATCTTCAAGACTATCTACAAAATTAGAGGTGAGTGTTATTATTTAATTGTAAATGGAGATAGAACAAAGAATTTAATGTCTACATAAGTCATAAAGAAGTTTAATTTGAAGTGTAGATTGTATCCCAATTCCCATAGGGTCTCATGGTTCCAAAAATGACATCATGTCAATGTTTTTAAATGGTGTTTGATTAGTTTTCACATTGGAACCTATCATGATAATGTATAGTGTGATGATGTGCCAATGGATGCTTGCCATTTGTTATTTGGTGGGACTTGTTAGTTTGATAGAAAAATTGTTGATGATGGAGTAAATAATACAATTTTGTTAGATAAGGATGGAAGGACGATTAGAATATTGCCTATGAAGGATGCCACCTGCTGAAAATGAGGAGTTTAATAGACAATTGCATGAATTATTACAAAGAGGTTTGATTAGAGAGAGCTTAAGCCCACATGTAGTACCTATTGTAATTGCACCAAGTAAGAGTGGAGAATGGAGAATGTGCACTAATTCTAGGGCTATTAATAGATTTAAGGTAAAGTATAATTCTCTTTTTCTGTGATGGATGATTTGATGGACTATTTAAATGGAGTGAAATATTTTACAAAGATAGATTTAAAAAGTGGGCATCTTCATATGAGAATTAGTGAAGGAGATGAATGGAAAATACTTTTAACACTGAGGAATGAATTTATGAATCATTGGTCATGCCATTTGGATTGAAAAATGCTCCAAGAACCTTTATGAGATTAATGAATGAAGTAATGTAGCCTTATCTAAGTAAATTTGATGTTGTTTACTTAAAGATGATATGTTGATTTTTAGCAAGAAAAAAGAGGAACATATGAATCATTTAAGACAAGTGTTGCAGAGATTGAAACAAGAGAAATTATTAGTAAATTTTCAGAAATGTACATTTATGAAAGAGGAGTTGTTTTACCTAGGGTTTGTAATTTCTCAAGAATTCTTGAAAATGGAACGTAAAATGGTGAAAACAATAATGGAATGACAAGTTCCTTAGAGTACATTTGAAGTACAAAGTTTCCATTTTTATAGGAAATTCATAAGAAATTTCAATGGAATTTGTGCACCTTTGACTTCTTGTATGAGAAAGTGACAATTTAAATGGAATGTTGTTGGACAAAAATGATTTGAGTTGCTGAAAAGGAAAATTAATGAAAAATCAATGTTATCTTTTCTTGATTTCGACAAGTTTTTCCAAGTGGATTTTGATGCTAGTGACATAAACATACTTACCAACTCGACAATAACTATGACCTCAAAACAAGAACCCATCTCTAAAAATACATATTTTTGGGTTAAAAACACCAAGATCAATCCCCAAATCAAATAGTGGTGCTATCAGAATCACCCTTTTTCTTTGGGATCAAAATTAAAACATTTTCCAATCGTGATCTTAAATCCCTATAAAGTTGCAATTAAAAACCTTAAAATCAACTCTCAAATCAAAACATGGTGCTCCTAAAATCACCTCATTTTATTTTTATTTTGGAGTTAACATTACAACTTGTTTTAAATCATGGTCTTGGCAACCAATATCATTGCAAACAAAGACCTTCAAATCGATCCTCAAATAAAAAAGGGGTGCTACCAATATCACCCTTTGTTTGGGGGGTTTAAAATCACAACTCATTTGAAATCGTGGTCATAAACCTTAAAATCAATCATCGAATAAAAAAGTGGTGCTACTAGTAGCACCCCCTTTTTTTATTTCGATTCTAAAACTTAAATTTGTCTGATACCATGGCCTTGACAACCATTGTCATTGTGAACTAAAACTTCAAAATCAACACTTGAATAAAAATTAGGCGTTATTTGTATGACACTTTTTTGTTTTCTATTTTTGGTCTAAAATTGCAAAACTAGAGAAAAAATTGTTTAAAAAAAAAAAAAATTATATTAAAAAAATAAAAATAAAAGAAAACATTTTAAATTAAAAACTAGTTTAATTTATAAGAAATTAAAAAAAATAAATATGGATAGGAAATCCAATTTTTTTTATTAAAAAGAAAAATAAAATATATTAAGTTTATTTATTTATTTTAAAATTCTTTATTTTAAAAAAAACATTAAAAAATCAAATTTAAATTAAAAAAACACACACACACATAATATGATGATCATGATGATGATTAACATCCACTAAGACCTAATTGGTCTATCGGACCTTAAGACGGTAAGTGATTACTTGTGATTCTTTAGAAATTTGTTTCTGTGCTCGAAAAACATTAAGAGAAGCTTTCCAAGATCACCATACTTTTGTTGAGTTAAGAGGTTAGGAAGGTTGGTAGTGTGATCAATATTTTGAAAATGAGATCTAATATGAGTATAGGCTGGACAATATAAGAGAAAGTGTTTTTCATCTTCAACCTTCTTAGTGTCACAAAGGTGACACACTCTTTCATCCCATGGCGTTTTAGGAATTGATCAACGCCTAGTTTCACTATGGAGCTCGTGAGAATTTGTTCTTATCTTAGCAATGCTTATTTTTTTCTTTACACTT